>JAQBSW010001018.1:0-154628 GCA_029291075.1 Eudiplozoon nipponicum | reverse complement strand
ACCACCACCCGCGCAATCAATTATTGTTTAAATTGTATTGCCTGTATATGTATATGTGGCGAAAGCTGCAAACAGTTAATGTTCGTGACTGCATAGAAATTGTGCAGCCGACATTTCCAGTCAAGTTCAATGTATGCAAGACTGCTAGAGGTGAGAGCCGCATATCTAAATTTGATTTCCATATATATTCAATGCGGTTTGATCCTCGATAGTCAGTTTGCCGTCGTACTCTGATGATGATCATGGAAGGTCGAAACGCGTCAGTGCGTTGCAGCTGGCGGTAGTTTTGTTATGTTGTTCGATGACTGGTTAAATACAATGGGATTGGTGTTTACTTCAAGCCCGCAAACTTGATTTAAAGAATTGTTACCACCACCCGCGCAATCAATTATTGTTTAAATTGTATTGCCTGTATATGTATATGTGGCGAAAGCTGCAAACAGTTAATGTTCGTGACTGCATAGAAATTGTGCAGCCGACATTTCCAGTCAAGTTCAATGTATGCAAGACTGCTAGAGGTGAGAGCCGCATATCTAAATTTGATTTCCATATATATTCAATGCGGTTTGATCCTCGATAGTCAGTTTGCCGTCGTACTCTGATGATGATCATGGAAGGTCGAAACGCGTCAGTGCGTTGCAGCTGGCGGTAGTTTTGTTATGTTGTTCGATGACTGGTTAAATACAATGGGATTGGTGTTTACTTCAAGCCCGCAAACTTGATTTAAAGAATTGTTACCACCACCCGCGCAATCAATTATTGTTTAAATTGTATTGCCTGTATATGTATATGTGGCGAAAGCTGCAAACAGTTAATGTTCGTGACTGCATAGAAATTGTGCATCCGACATTTCCAGTCAAGTTCAATGTATGCAAGACTGCTAGAGGTGAGAGCCGCATATCTAAATTTGATTTCCATATATATTCAATGCGGTTTGATCCTCGATAGTCAGTTTGCCGTCGTACTCTGATGATGATCATGGAAGGTCGAAACGCGTCAGTGCGTTGCAGCTGGCGGTAGTTTTGTTATGTTGTTCGACGACTGGTTAAATACAATGGGATTGGTGTTTACTTCAAGCCCGCAAACTTGATTTAAAGAAGTATATATTATACTTTTCCGTTCATGATGCCTTTGGTTTATCCTTCTGGTCACAACTGAACTAATTTGTTACTAGGTTCGCAAAACCTAATACATACTTGCATATATATTAGTTCTTCGCAACAAACAGTATTTAACTGTAATATATTGAATTGAATGATGTCATGCTTACCGCGAAATGTGATAACTGATATCGATGAAGGCCAGAGTGTATGGTTTAACTGGAGTAACAGGTGTTCGGAAATTGTTGTAATTCTCAATTTGGGTGAACTTTAGCATAAATTTATATCCATCAGGTTGGTATCATGTACCGACTCGGAAACCATAGTGTTAGTATCCGGTACTCATCGATTTCAAAAAAGGTATCAGTTACTAACACAATAGCCATAGTGTTAGTATCCTTTACAGACTCGGTATATATATTATATAGTGTGAGTTAGCATTGAAGTCGTATTGTCGTTGACTTTAGATTATGTTAGCTTCACTATTACAGGTTTACACATTCGTCTAGGAGATTGTACCGTCCTATTATTCCACATTCTTCTACCAAATATATAGTGGTTAAAGGGCGTAATACCGGCTCCTACTGATGAGTCGCCAGTAAGCACGAAACGAATGTGCATGAGATTATACTTTCCGTTCATGCTGCCTTTGGTTTATCCTTCTGGTCACAACTGAACTAATTTGTTACTAGGTTCGCAAAACCTAATACATACTTGCATATATATTAGTTCTTCGCAACAAACAGTATTTAACTGTAATATATTGAATTGAATGATGTCATGCTTACCGCGAAATGTGATAACTGATATCGATGAAGGCCAGAGTGTATGGTTTAACTGGAGTAACAGGTGTTCGGAAATTGTTGTAATTCTCAATTTGGGTGAACTTTAGCATAAATTTATATCCATCAGGTTGGTATCATGTACCGACTCGGAAACCATAGTGTTAGTATCCGGTACTCCTCGATTTCAAAAAAGGTATCAGTTACTAACACAATAGCCATAGTGTTAGTATCCTTTACAGACTCGGTATATATATTATATAGTGTGAGTTAGCATTGAAGTCGCATTGTCGTTGACTTTAGATTATGTTAGCTTCACTATTACAGGTTTACACATTCGTCTAGGAGATTGTGCCGTCCTATTATTCCACATTCTTCTACCAAATATATAGTGGTTAAAGGGCGTAATACCGGCTCCTACTGATGAGTCGCCAGTATGCACGAAACGAATGTGCATGAGATTATACTTTCCGTTCATGCTGCCTTTGGTTTATCCTTCTGGTCACAACTGAACTAATTTGTTACTAGGTTCGCAAAACCTAGCTAGAGTTCTATTTCGTGTCATGGTAAAAATAATATATTTTCTATTTTTTGAATTAGATTTTTATAATTGGTCATATATAATACAGTACCAAAAAATGTTCGCGATACGCCGAAAGGTTGAGCTCATATTAAATTTCTAACTTTATTAAATATAATTAACTGTGATAATATATGATATACAGAAAATATATTTCTCAATCCGTTGTACTTGTCAATAAGCATTAGATAAACAAACTATACGCAAGAGATAAAATATGGCGGTTCATTGCAGCGTAGTAAAATACACTTGGACGATCAAACATAATTATATCGAATTTGTTATAAATTTTCGAGCTTACATTTACAAGCCAATGTATGTGGAGTATACTATGTGGTTCTATTTTTATTGAACAACACCCGAATGATATAATGCTATTCGTTTACTGAACATTTTTAGAATGCCTATCATAAATTGTGTCTAGCCTTTATTAGCCTGAAAAATGAAACCTATTTATAATTAAACATAAGCTAAATTTAAAGCCAAAATTTGTATCTGTTCAAAAACATCATCTCACTAGATAATATGTAGTGCAGCATGATTACATAACATTTACCAACAACGATTTTTTTTTTAAATGCTAAATTTAATACATCAGTCACACATTGTTCTCCAATGGTAAAAAAGTGCAAATTTTGGTCATATTGCACAATATATCGCTGATCCACTTCCTAATTGGAACATATTAAACTCAATCTCCTTAGAAGCCAGGATTCACAGGATAAATCAAACACAAAGTCATTTGGAGAATGTCGCTATATATTCAATTATTTGACCATAAATTAATACAACAATCACACATTGATCTCCAATGTTAAAATGTGCAAATTTTGATCATATTGCACAATATATCGCTGATCCACTTCCGAATTGGAACATATTAAACTCAATCTCCTTAGAAGCCAGGATTCAGAGGATAAATCAAACACAAAGTCATTTGAAGAAAGCCGCTATACATTCAGTTATTTGACAATAAATTAACAAATAAACTCTTCAATCCTAAAGTAAATACCAGTTCCATTGCATATATTCAATCGCAAAAATATAAAAGCTACGGCAATTCACAAGAACTGACGTATCTTTATGCAAACGGGATAAAATTTATGCTTCCTTATATTTATCTTTTATATGCGAAAATTCAGAATACTCTATATTATAGATAGTTAATATTGCTAATAAACTTGAATAAAAAGGATATGTTAAATATTTTATTATTAGACTTAAACAATTATTCACAATAATTATTTACAAATTAAATAAATAGTTCATCGTAAGAAATACGAACTGTCACCAAACCTTATTATTGATTTTTTTAATAATTTGGCCAATCAATGTTATCTTTCAAAACTACCCCTTTATTTATACTCTCGAAAATTGAATTGATAATACAAAATGTTACCATTAATTGTTAAAATGTAAACACAGCCATTTGTTATGACAATGCAATATAAAATTAGTTCGCAATAGTTATAAACTTTGCCGAAATCACCGACAGTAGCATGTTCAAACTCGTCCATACTTATTAAAATCGAATTTGTGTCAGAACATATCGTGGAAATTTATATTAAGTATATTTTGTTTGATTAATAGAAAGCATATTAATATATATATATGAAATCAAATTAGCGCTAATTTATGACGTAATTAATTTCAGCTACTTCATTGAATTTTAATTTAGATAAATATGTAAACTATATCTTTGAAGAACATATAATTTTGAAAAATTTAATCTCGTTTCTTGTAAGACAGCGATAACGTGCTTCTGGAGTTATCTAGCTAATTATTCAAACAACACATTTTAAAACTATGTCAGTTTTAAAAAATAAACTTAATAATTTTCTACTTTGAAAACTTTCATTAATCATTACAATCTTTGATAGCGTAACAGGTAATGAAATTAATTTGCCGCACGGAGATATTTCTTATATTTTTTTATATAATAGATCGAATTTTATCTTTAAAGAGAGTGTGAAAATTTGAGATTTTGTATAAAAATTGTATCAAATATTAATCAGCCAATTATGTCCTGTAAAAAGTACAAACAAATGTTTAGTCTAAGGCGTACTCGCCATTAAAAGTGAAGTAATTTGTCAAATTTTCCCAATGTTGAGGCTATCCTTGCATAGTACTGTCGTCGTTCAATTTTATTTCGCAATTGATTTTTGCGAGATAATTGACAGCGCTCGTAGGTCAATAAAATCTTGATTTATTTACATTTCCAGGTGCAGAGATTGTCTTTAGCATTCATTGATGGGTTTTCACTGGTCTCGCCACGCTGACGTCGTCCAAAATTAGTTTTTGTTCAATTTATTACGAAACGATATTTTCCGATCTTTTTTCCAAATTTTCGAAAAAGATAAATACTCTAGTAAGTTAAATAAATAAATTTGCCATATTTTTTCTGTGAGTATAGTTTCAACCCAAAAATTTGTTTGGAAATGAAGTCCCGAAAATTTGTACAAAATTCGGAAAACATTGATTAAAGATCAATTTTCGAAAAAATAATTGTAGACGACTTAATAGTGACTGAACTAGTGAGGACACGTCAATCAGGGCCAAATACAAACTGTGTACTTTAAATGTTAAGAAAAAATAACGATTTTGACGACCGACGAGTGCTATCAATGGTCTCGCAACTGTGAATTTTAAAATATTTTTTAGTTTACAAATTAGATTTTTGTGTCTAGAAACAGATTAACTGTACGTAATAAAATCTACAAATTGTTAAAACAGAAAATATATATTAAATGCTTGAAAACTTTTAGGAAAAACAGTAATTTAAAAAATTCGAGCTAAGGAAACCGACTTAAACATGCAATGTTACGCTACTAAAATATAGCATATACTGAGCATTAAACATGCCACCTATTATTAATATCCTGGTTTCCATCCACAAAGGACCACAAATAAAACAAAAATATCATGTATTCACATTAAGAAAAAACTTAAAATAGAATCAGCGGCAAGAATGATTTTTGAGTTATTATGTACATTGCATGGTGGCTATTATCACTACCCGTTCACATGATTAGTTCCTGAACATTCTCCGATAGGGTGAAATGTGAAGACTCATCCGTGTTATCAGACGTTTATTGAATGTTATGTTGCAATGCACGAATCAATTCCCAGGTAAACCAAGTAGACCCTACTGTAGACGGCTTCAAAATAAAATATTGTCAACACAATTAAATGTCTTGTACAAAAGTAGTCACAATAAACAAAATCGGCAGAATCGTGATGAATTCATGTAAATGTTTGAAAAAAGTACGACGATATAAATCCAGACTGATTAGCAATTTAGTTAAAAGTCACTGATAATTGATGTAAAGAAACACAATAAATATTGCCACTGATAATTGATGGAGAGAAATCGTGTAAAAGCAGTCATAATAAGCACCACAAATAATTAGTCCACTGTTTGCTAGGTTTTGAATGTTAAAATACAAAAATCCATTGAACTATAGAGTTTCGGATAAAGGATTGAGAAACACCTGATGTTTGGATCAGTAGAATCATAAATGAACTGTTAGTAGTTGTGTAAAAATGGTTAAGGCATGTGACACTAAGTAAATCCAGTGTTTGATCATCGAGACACAAAAATCCACCGCATGTTACCTGCGTATTGCGTGCGGGTGTGTGTTTTTATTAAACAAAACCCTATTAATTAAAATTAAATTTGCAGTTCAAGAAATCTCAATTAAAACTGCTTGAAACTAACAGAGATTGTTGCTAAAATCACAGTTAAGAGAAATATTGTGTAAAAACCAGAGTTAGACTATTTGACCTTAAAGCGAACTATATTTGTCAAAATTGAACATCGTTGGGTTGTAACGCGGAGCCGCGTGTTACAATTATTCTATATGTCATAATCAGTAAAATTAGAAAAGCGATCAAATCTTTCATCTAAACACTATTCCGCACTACCGGACAGACAGGCAAGAAAAAATATAGAATCTTCCTGAAGCAACAGAAGACGAATGCGTGAACATTGCACAATATCGAATAGATACTTAAGTAAACGTCTTCACTAATTGAAATTTAGCTATATTAAAGTAGAAAGATCTGAGGAATTATTGAAACAATAACTGTTTGCGCGGGTGGTTGAAAAAATTCTTTGAATCAAGTTTGCGACTGGAGGTAGTTCTGTTATGTTGTTCGACGTCTGGTTAAATACAATGGGATTGGTGTTTGCTTCAATCTCAGGAATTACATTTTTAACATTGGTTTAAACACACATAAACACATACGTCCAAAAGTCAACAATTAATTAACCACAAAAATTCGTGCGTATAATGCAAATAAATAATGATAAAAATCGAAATTGAAGAATTTTGCAACCACCCATACGAATGGAAAAATATGAAGCATTTTAACTGACGAAATATATTTGTGTTGAAATTTATGTCGACCTACATGTCTGAAATGTAAATTTAAATTATCCCGAATTCGTTATATTATTGAAATGAAAAAGGCTTTTTATTGTATTATTGCAGTAGGACTGGATCTTATTCAATGTCAAATATATATATATATATATATATATCCCTTCAAATGTACTTTTCACGATTTGTGAACATGCTAATATGAGGACGTTGATGTCACTGGTGTCTATAAAAAAATCTTAATCAAGTCACACAAGATCGCTTTCGGATTATCCAGTGGAATGTTCGTAAACAAGGACGATATATATATATATATATATATATATATATATATATATATATATATATATATATACTAAAGAACAAATTATATGTTTACGGTAAATAGCCCTTTAAGTTAAGTTGGTGGCTTTATTCAGCAATAAATCATTTTAGGCTTGGATTTCCAGTGTTATACGAAAGACAACTTTAACATTCAAAACCCTTAAAATAATCTAAATTTCATAGTATTGAAATTTGATAAAATGTCAACTTTGAAAAATATAATAGCGTTTCATGTTTTAAAAATCTTTTGTAAAATTTTTAAGAGTAGTATATGTCTCAGCATTAAAACGATTGTGTCTTATGAAATTTTCATAAAAAATCACAGTGATTTGTTCAAATTCAATTTTATTGAAATCCACAAATCTTTAAAAATGTACAAAAACTGTCACGCAGTCGCTAAATATGTTGGGTTGGACACAAGTTTAACCACCCAGTATTTCCGTGTCATCGTTTAACCTACATGTCCTCACAGACTGGTATCTATGCATGAATTTTAGTGCCTGAATTCCTCAATTTAGACTAATAGTTTCAGTGGTGACTTAGTCCACAGGACATTAATAAAAGAATTATTTTTAAGATCGTCAATTTTATTTGCATTTGGACTCAGTAACACCATTTATCAATAAATTTGTAAGTGGACACCCGTCATTTAATTAGGGCAATTTTTGGTGTGACAAAATTACTACTCCACAAAGCACATTGAATGTGAAATTTTAGACGCATGTCGAAAGCTGCGTTCCGGTTAGTTCATCCTATTTCAATAGTTATGCTCTATTAACATACAGATAATGTTGTTACGTAGAGACTTTAACGTAATAATATACTCATTCAAGGTATAAATATTATATTATCGTGGTAATCAACGCAGACTGGCAGTTATCTCTAGCTGCCCAAATACATCTTCCCCTCTCCCCAGCAGAGATCGCCAATATGCTGCCATTCTCAACCGTAAATACTCCTTAGATTAAAACTCACTTGGATATGTTTAGAAGCCATCCTTTTCGCCAATTGTTTTGCAGACCTTGATTTTCTATAAGCATAACCACTATCAGTATTGACCAATATGATACACAGGGCCAATTTAGTTTCTATTGCTGGCCTCCTCGTATTTATTACGAATCAACAAGTTATTAGCTTACCCGGCGATTACATTGAATAACAACCATAAGGATTTATCAACTCCTTTCATTCAAGCTTGATTGTACCTACCTAAAAGGAATCTGACAACATTATAAAAGTGACACTTGAGGATGGGGTTATTATTATTCGCGTCGATTCAACGAAATCAACACATTAGATTTGTGATTCTCGTATAGTTTAAGCAAATAATGTACTCACCAGCGCAAACTAGATAGAGTTGTTATATTTCCTGTAAAAATGAATTTATCAAGGGTGAACGTGTGCTATACATTTCCGCCATCAATTTAGCTACGACGAGTCCAGGCAAGTTGGTATTCTGCTCTTCAATTTTTGATGTCACGAGCATATGGCTGGAGCTCAAAAACTTCGTGGCTGAGATACATTTTTTTGAATGCATTCTTGGTTGGCCTTACTGCAAATTGCAGCGACTGATATCATTCAATTTTTCATTGTAGTTTCCAACATATGTTGAAATACCCAATATAGTTCCATCGTCCTTAAGTTGACTCACGAATTCACCCTGTAATCCATACTAGATTTTAAATTCCTTCCCATTACAGTAATTTCAAATTCGAATTCTTTTGAAGTTACGAGAAATGACTTATTATTAAGAGAGTCAGCATTACTGGGATTTAGAGATATTAAAAAATATTTTCTTTTTAAGTTTCCCATATGCATAGTTTGTTTAAAAACGTACTTCATATTGAACGTGTACGCTTACAGCAGATTTTATACACTATCATTACGTCATGTGTGGTCTAACGTATTTGTCATAACAGCTTTCACACTACACCTATAATGTATCACGTTTCATGAATGCTGCGTTTGAAATGGATTACGAAAACTCTTTCTTTCTTTTCTTTGCAACGAACAGAATAATATCCAGGCGGCCATAATTTCATTATTAAAATTAAATCGTGGGCTGTATATGTATATATATATATATATATATATATATATATACATAAATATATATATATATATATCATATTCGTAAACAACTAGAACAAAGTAGATAATATATAAGGGTTTCAGAGGCAGCCAGTTCATCACAATGAAGCACACACACTAACTATGAACACTATCTTTACGACATACCACATCAGACTTGAGGTCGACGCTTATGAATGAGATCATAAATGATCAATCCAAATTCAAATCAGACAGCAAGCAGAAATATTATTCAACATTTATCGAATCAAGAATAAATGCAATTCTGAAAAAGATGGAAAACACATCTCATCTACGATGGATAATATTGAAATGTGATCAAAACCCACAGAAGTTATTCAAAAGACAAAACTCGACGGCCCAAAGACTACAAGATTGTACGGAAAAACTAAAATCATAAAGACTTGACAGCCTCAGGAGCTTTTACGATTCGTCCCACTATGTCAATTATCAATGGACTGCAACATAAACAAAATGGTCTCGATTGACGTGTCATCCTTATTTACGAACAATCCACTGTAAAAGGCAACGACGATATTGTGTGATCTGATTTGTTATTATCCAAGGAAGGCCAAATACCCCCTTGATCATACTTAACAAACATTCGTTCAGATTGCCAACAAACTGACGAAGAAAAAGCAGCTGCACATATGAAATTACAACACACCAATCCGCACTCCCTGTGCTGTTACCAATTGGAAAGAACAAAATTGAGGAGCAAGGCGAAACAAAATACAGCGCTCGAGAAAATATCGTTTGTAAACTTAACATCTAACAATGCGAAAAGTTGGTTAACTCTCAATCCATCCATATAAATATAGCCAGATCTGAGACATCACTTTTCAATACAGCGAGAATGACCTTTACATGCAAACAGACACATATGCATGCATACTAACTAATCCTTAAACCAAATAAAAGTAAACAAGTTACATTCATTACTACACACAAAAAGAGAATTCAGGATATATAAATGAAAGGTGTAAAGTGGTAGTAAAATAAATACGTGTTATCACTTTATTAATGTGTTTTTCCTCATAAAAAAGTAATATACTGTATGTAATATTGGGAAGGCAGAGGTTGTATAAAGAAAGGAAAAATACATTATATATATATATATATATATATAAAAGTTTATTAAGAGAGTGATTTTCATCAATCATTAAATTCTATAGAATAGATTAAATGTTCTAATAACCAAACTATAATCAATGCGAATTAATTTTAAATTTTGGTTTTGATTTTTTTTTCAATGTTACGTGCAACAATACGAAAATTAAACTTGTACACAATGGAGCTTACTGTCGCAAAGCACTGTCAAATTATTGAATTTTGAAAATTTTCGCTGTTAGTATAGCCTCAAAAGTTTTACTTTTTTCTCGCAATGAAAAAAATAAATGAACCTCAGTCCTAAATCATATCATGGCAAAAATGATATATTGTTTATTTCTTTTATTCTATTTTTATAAATGCTTATAATTTATATTTCTGAAAAATTTTTTTAACGAGAATTGCTCGATTTGTTATCTTTTGCGAAAAGTAAAAAAATGTAAGCCTATATGCAATTCATAATCTTTTTAATTTGTAGATAAGATATGTAGAAGCTATATTCCCAACTGAGTTGATATATGTAAAAAGGCATCCGATTACAAAAACTTGACACAAAAGACCACATATGATTAATCAGCGCAAATTTATAAAATAAATCTTAAGTGTATCTAATTTTCCATTATATAGCTACCAAAGATTTATGTTATTATATGTATAGTATGTAATATGTGTATAGTATGCCGTTTTAATTTGCTCGAACACAAAATCTATAATAAGGACACTAATCTTTTAATGAAATTTTCTTTAAATACTAGACGTTGTTTGCGATTTAATCATAAGCAACGTAAATAATAGGCATTTTTAATGACTGACTTGACTGAAATTGTAGCAAAATAACGTCGCTAAAGTTAAAAACATCTATAATCCCTTACGCCTAAAGTACAATTAATTAGTTCTATCTATCATTTACGATTTGAAAATGTGTAAATTTTGTATAAAAACGATTCAATCACCTCGAATGGATATTATAAAACCATTAGGTATTGTCCAAAATGAACGTCTACAAATGCATGTTTATCCTCAGTCTATCATATTTTTGCAAATGGATGTTGCTCGACGAAGTGCTATATTTGATCATATTGCACAATATATCGCTATCCCACGTACTAATTTGAATATATAAGTCTCAACCAGAATTTAGTGGAATAATGCAACACACGAGCAATTGGAGCAAAATGATATATATTCAAGTATTTGACTATTAATCGTTGCATAACGTGTCCAAACCTGAGATAAATGCCATTCTCACTGCCTATAGTCACTCGCACAAAACAACAAAACCTGACACACGTTTAATTAAAAAAGATGACATTTATGTTTTTGCACATTTATCTCATATATGCGATATATAAGGTAAAAGTATATCATATAATGTTTAATAATGCTAATAAATGTCCATAAAATGATTCGACTATACATTGTGCTATTGGAATTAACAATTCAATATATGTCATGAGGATAATTCAGGACAAGAAATACGATCTGTCAGCAAACCTAATTATCGATAATACAATTAATCAATGATTGCGTGGGTGGCGGAAGCAATTGCTTAAATCAAGTTTGCGAGCTCGAAGTAAACGCCAATCCAATTGCATTTAACCAGTCGTAGAACAATATAGCAAAAATACCACCAGTCCCACGCACTGACGCATTTCGACCTTTCATGATCATTACCAGAGTAAAACCATAAAGAGACTAGCGAGGATCAAACCACAATGCATATATTTGGAAAGCAAAATTAGATATGCGACGTTTTGAAAATGTCGCCACATATAAATAGCTAATACAATTAAACAATCAATGGTAGCGTACTCTCATTATTATCATGGTAGGTCGAATCGCGACAGTGCGCTTTACTGGTAGTAGTTTTTCTACGCTGTTCGACGAATGCTTATATATATATTGTGATTGGTGTTTACTTCAATCACACAAACTTTATTTAAATAAACTTTACTATTTTTTCATTTTATAACAAGTCAGTTTTAGATTTATACAGAAATGATTAAATAAAAATTAGCTGCATTTAAATATATTGACATTAAAGTATCCTTTCTAAATTATAAATGGAGATCAACTTAAAGTTGCAATGCAATAAACTTTCTGTAATTGTTTTTCAAATCTATTTTGTTCATTTAGAGCGCATAATGATATTTTGCACTGTAGTTACATTTTTATTAAAATGGATATATAATTTTTTACAATTTACTGCTAAAATTTACGTAAAAATCTAAATTTTATTTAAAGCGCAATTAAAAAAAATAATATTTCACTATAACATAAACAATTGACGAATTCGCCTACAGAAGTTTTTTGAAGAAGTACTTACCAAAATCAAATTTTTGTTATAACAAAACGTTAAAAATTAATACCAAAGTTTCCCTATTAACGATATTATGTTTGACTAATAAAAAATATTCATTTGGAAATACATATGAAATCTAATAAGTGATAATTAATAAAGTACTTATAGTTAGCTACTTCATCGAAATCAAATATTGAAAAATATACACACAATAGCTTTGATGAAAATGAAAATTTGATAAATTTAATCATGTTTCTTATAAGAAAACGACAACGTGCTTCTGGAGCTATCTAGCCAATTATCTAAATAACACATTTTAAACTAACTTAACGATGCAATTTTTGTCTTTCGCAGAAATGAGAAAAGTTTATATTTTGCATATGAATTTTGTCAATATCTGATCATGCCCAATGCAAACAGCCGAAATTACGAACGAAACATCATTTAAGTCATAAGAATTTACTCGCCGGTAAACGTTAAACATTTCGACAATTTTTTCCAAGGTTAACGCTATACAAGCATTGAAATTCAACAGAATCATGAGATCTATAAACAACTTTAAAATTATATAAACAATTTTAAAGTGTACAATTTATTATTTTTGTCCCGAAACACATTCACCGTACGTAGTAAAATGCTATAATCTGCGCATTGCCAAGACAGAAATTAATTAAATCTATGGTAAAAACATTTAAAGAAATAAGTATAAAACTGCGAATTTGACAAGTAGACAATCACTCATTCAAATGGAAAACCAGCAAATATTTTAATCGCCGAAATATGTTTTTATGCATTATAAAACGGCCGATATGTTTAAATGATGTCCAAGAATTTCTCCTAATTTCCCTCATTATATGACTATATCACATTCAATATATATATATATATATATATATATGTGTGTGTGTGTGTGTGTATACACTTTAACAAATTAGATATATATAATTAGACTTTCAAACAAAGTTTATGGCCTTTCAGCAACTAGTCTTATAATTCATGACTTCGACAGATATATGCAACTTAATGTTTTACATTCTAAATCCGTAAACGAAATAAAATTCCTCAGATTTCAAGTAATTCAAATGTCTCATTTCGACATATAAAAAAGGATTCCTGGTGTCAACTTATTTGGGATTAATTTTTCGAGTATATATATAAATAAATAAATAAATAAATATATATATATATTGTATAGTCAAAAGTGAATTGTTCTGAAGTCCGGTTGCATAAAGTGCTTCGTGTTTGAGTCCTGTCCAAATAACCAGAACGATATTTGACGAGATTAAAATAAGGATGCAACCAACTAGGTTGACACACTATACAATTCTTAGTTTATACCACATATGTGCAATTAATGGCCAAGTGTTTATATCAAGACTGCAACCTTGATTATAATAATAGGTTGACAAATGTTCTAGATGGAGTAAAGTTTATATATAAAAGAAATTAAAGAATAATATATGTAATATGGACTGTGTTATAATGATTCGAGTAATGAAATTGGCCTTTGGTTTTAATTATTTATTACGATGTAATATACTTATATATATATATATATATATATATATATATATATATATATATATATATATATATAAATAATCATAATCCTGCGGCAGGAGTGGTGCATAGTATATAGTCAGAGGCATCAATGCTCATGTGAACGTGTTTAACACCGTCCACCGCAAATTTCGAATGTCATATTAATTGTTTATTATAAGTAAAACAGAAACATGGAAAAATTACTTTTATTATTTGATGCAATCTTCACCTCATGCTGATAATATACATACATAAATACACACATACAAACATACATACATACATACATAAACACATACATAAACACATACATACATACATACTAACATACATACATACATGCATACATACATACATACATACATACAACATACACACATACATACATACACACATACATACATACACACATACATAAGATACACACATGCATACATACATACATACATACATACATACATACATACATACATACATACATACATACATACATACATACATACATACATACATACATACATACATACATACATACATACATAACATACATACATACATACATACATACATACATACATACATACATACATACATACATACATACATACATACATACATACATACATACATACATACATACATACATACATACATACATACATACATACATACATACATACATACATACATACATACATACATACATACATACATACATACATACATACATACATACATACATACATACATACATACATACATACATACATACATACATACATACATACATACATACATACATACATACATGACATACATACATACATACATACATACATACATACATACATACATACATACATACATACATACATACATACATACATACATACATACATACATACATACATACATACATACATACATACATACATACATACATACATACATACATACATACATACATACATACATACATACATACATACATACATACATACATACATACATACATACATACATACATACATACATACATACATACATACATACATACATACATACATACATACATACATACATACATACATACATACATACATACATACATACATACATACATACATACATACATACATACATACATACATACATACATACATACATACATACATACATACATACATACATACATACATACATACATACATACATACATACATACATACATACATACATACATACATACATACATACATACATACATACATACATACATACATACATACATACATACATACATACATACATACATACATACATACATACATACATACATACATACATACATACATACATACATACATACATACATACATACATACATACATACATACATACATACATACATACATACATACATACATACATACATACATACATACATACATACATACATACATACATACATACATACATACATACATACATACATACATACATACATACATACATACATACATACATACATACATACATACATACATACATACATACATACATACATACATACATACATACATACATACATACATACATACATACATACATACATACATACATACATACATACATACATATTCAAACACATACATGCATACATACATAAATACATACATAAATACATACATGAATACATACAAACATATGTATATATATATAACGTGTAATTAGAAAATAAACCATATTTATTTCCTCATGTGACATTATGTTTGCTGTATCTTGAGATATCGGGGTTTACTGTTTCGAGCCTCAGGTTCTAACAGATTCCATTTAAGTTTAACATGAAAGGAAAGCTAGTTAAAAACATACATTAATATATTTCTTCGTATTGTGTGTAGTTAGCGCAACGGATGGTGCAGTTTCTGTACAGTAGCTTCTATGATCTTATTTTCTCGGGATTATTTACAAAACATAATAAAGTTGAATAAGGTAAGAATGGCAAATAGCCTTCATACTAGTCAATGATTGTACGAATTGCTGACATACTTCTTGCTAGTTAAAGTCTGTTAGATTGGCGACCACGACGGTCACCATTTGTACTCTGAGTTAGATTAGCGCCGAATGGTAACTGTAATCCTATACGAAGCATTTCCCGTTATGTATTTCTTCTGGACAGTTTACAGTGTTATGTATTAAATAAATAATTACTTAAATTATCCCCCGGAAATACGACGTCATTTGCCAATCATAGAAATATTACATTTGTACGCGTTCTAATTTCATTCAAGCTCAGGGACAAAGAACAATGGAAAATCTTGATCCAACGTCATTTTCAGACAATCAGCTAATTGAAGGCTTAAAGAAGAACTGACAAGTGAGAACCCATCAATTGAGGCCAAAAATTACATCATCTGAATATGAAGGAAGTTCAAGATTTTACCGACCTATGAGTGCTACCAATTGTCCCGCACAAGCAAAATGCGGTCAAATCCGAAACGAAAATGACAGCACTGAGACAACATATACACCTTTTAGAATTGACAAAGTAAACAACAAAAGTCTACAATCAGAATAGTGACAAGATAACTGGATTCATCCTAATGGCGAGCGGATTTTACTCACCTTCCATTATGCCACGTGAATTGTTTACCAATTTTATGAATTTAAGCATCGAGTGAATTTTTAATACTTCGTATTTTTGTGAGAATAATTTAGTCAAAATATTTTAGCTCTTAATGTCAGTGTACTAGTTTCACCTGCTAGAGTTGCAAGTAGTTATGAAGCACAGGCTGCACAAATCAAAGATATTCATTTTCTCCTATTTAGTATACTCTCTTACCTGTCAGGAATAACAGAGGGGATCGGGCTTGCCATTATAACGTCCGCTGGTCCCAGCCAATCATCGAACTGTCAGCACCACATACAACGCGTATATGCGCATAAATGCTAACAAGTCGTCTACCATCAGCTCACATGTTCCATTGGTCACACCAGAGGCGTAGTGCATAAATCATTTTACAAGCAGACATGCCACGGGAAATTGCGTTCATGAATGACGAGATGGCGACCTATGTGAACTTCCTGGGATGCGCAATAACAAGGATTAAAGTCGCAGGCATAATTGTACAGAGGAAGCATTGAAATCGCGTCTTATTTTCATCACTCAGTAAACGGTGTACATAATCTTTGAGAACGATCCACTTACACGGATAGCGTTTTTGATTAACAATGGTGCTTTAATGCCTTTATTATCGCCCAATATCCTATTTACATGCAGCACAGATGTAAAGTTAAAGACCTCCAACTGCTAATCAATCAAAACACAAGGCTTGGCACGTCTAAAGATTTCATTGTGTCTATATCGTATATTCCCTTGAACGGTTGCAGTCGCAGATGGGCTATTTTGTATAATACGCCTAGATTATTTTTCGACGTAGAACATTTAAAAAATTTGCCACGATCACAATCTCTCTCTCTTCTTCTATATATATATATATATATATATATATATATATATATATATATATATATGTGTGTGTGTGTGTTGGCAAGATATTCTAATTATATATATTTAAATTGTTTACAAAGCAAAAATTGAACTATCTACTACGCCTGTCCGGACTTCAATAGCAGGTATATGTGAAACGAATCCAATATTTTGTGGTGGCGAAAGCCTGCATGGTCGTATTTTATGGCTGTTAAATTCGAATTAAATTACTGAATTAAATATATTAAATATAGACAGCCTTGTGAATATTGCTAAGCAATGATTAAAATAACAGAGCTACATAAAGTTGTTTCCGTTTTCTTGATTTAAACAAAAGTGAATATATGTTTTGTTACATTGAAATATGTGCAATTTCCTTATCCAAATTACTCTGTTATAATTACCATTTAAAATTTGGTATTAGTTTAAAATAGAGTTATCCTAAATTGGTCACTCTTAGTGTTCCATCTTGATTGATTTTATTTAATGCTGAAGAAAATAATCAGACAATTAAACATATTTATTTTAATACCATTCTGCTTAGATTTGATAATTGCTTAATTCATTTTAACGCAGAACGTCATAAAATAATTTTTTTAAACTAATGCTGCCATGCTGTTTTCTTTGTTTTTTGCATTAAGTTAAACGTTACATTATTTTTATGTAACTAATGCTTAATTTACTACAGATGGATACATAACATATTTTGTTGCCGTGTGTGTATATTTGCAATTTTTTCTCTGTCCTGACATTAATCTACATTCCAATGTATGCAATCAAATTTATTTAATCGTAAAGATATATTTTCTTGTCTAGCCCCCATTAACATAAACACAATTTATTCCTGTATTGGGCATTTGTGTATAATCGTAAATTGTTGCAGAAATCAAATTAATTTTAATAAGTTCAAAGTTGTCTGTTTAATTATACAGAGTGCAGCATGTTTTAAATGAAAATTAAAATTTATTACACTTGAGTTTAAAAAAGTAACATGAGTGCCCAGTGTGTAATATAATATTACTAAAAGAAACATAATTGATTGAGACTTATAAAATCTTAAGGTGTTTTAAAATGGAAAAGGAGTATGAAAATTGGCCTTATAACAAAGGGAGAGACTTATTACACCAGTTAAAATTTGAACGTTACACTTAAATCTCCAAATAACAATTGAATTAACCTGGTTATAAATATTTTCCCGTTTATTTGAATAAATGAATTATGTTTAATTTAATTTTTATTTGTTCACACCAGTAACATGAGAATTGTTACCAATAACATTGATTCCAGAAAGCTTAAAACTGGTAGTAAATTGTATTTATAAACATATTTAATATGACGTATCTCATATGACATATTTCTAAAATAATTTTTTTATCGGATACCATTTTACAACGACCAGAATTCACTCAAAATATTCTACTAATAGTGAAATGCAACCACACCAACTTAAACGGTGTTAATTTAATAAATATTTAAAATTTCTTTATAAATTATTACAACTGAGAAATTCATTTTGTTTCAAAGCCGAACATTAGGAAAATTTAATTTGCAACGATCAGTTAAATTAGGCCATTTTAGTTTACATTCAATTTGAGTTCTTTATTATATATTTAAGTGCAGAAAATGTTTTTGAATAATAAAACTTTAGCAATACACATTAGCTTCTTATTATTGTATATGAAAATCTTGTTAATTGGATGGACTAGAAAGGCAATTTTGTAACCATTGCAGACAAGTTACACTTTCCCTTCTTTTTTTGCTCAAAATGTCTTTATTTTTTTCTTTAGTGATACGCAGTTATTGACAGGCTAATTACAATGAGCTTTTTCTTTATCAGGCGTTTTTTAAATGATATGTTCTTACAAATGATAGTCTCCCGATATTATATGCATTTGTTTAAGTTGGGTTCGTTCAGCTGATTTTGTCAGTGATGACTATGATTGTATCATTCAAAACGAGAATTTACAATTTATAATCCGTCGGTTAATGTAGTAATGTACCTAGTTAGTCCAAGATCTTCTTCTCCCAAGAATATAATTGGAAGATATTTAGCTTTATAATAATATTTATCAAAACACTTTTAATTTTAAACAATATTTTTTTGTTTAGTGATAATTCAAGAGGTTCGTCCGTGCTCGAATATTCTTCTGATTTTTCTTCTCATTAATTCTTGTGTTTGTGCATGATAATTCTCACGAATACACATCTGACCTAACTGGAGCCGCTGGAGAATTTTCGGCACAAAGTTGGCCATGATAAATTATATCTTCGACGAAACCACTGATGCTTGCTTCAACAAAAACAAAAGCCATAAATTAAACTTTGCAGATACGACAAACTAATTACTAAAGTAGCCAAAGCCGGAGAAATTTCCATTAAAATAGGTTAGCAAAGAGGAAAAGTTCCTCACGATAGATGAACGCATTTGCTCCAAATAACAAACTAGGCGTATAATAATGTCTTGCTCTAAAATTATATTTTTGAATTTCACAAAAAAGTTATATCCAGTCTCTTATAAATTTGTGTGCATATAGGTGTTACATCATCAGTTGTTTAATAATGATGTGCCCCTTTAAAAAAATATCTTTAGCGAAATATTTTGTCTTAAATGCATATGCAAGTTATCAACATATGACAGTCACTATCTTTTTTACAAGATGAGAATTTAATAAATGACCATGGATGTTGCATATTAATCGAAACCAAATTATTCAGTCAGAAATGTGATTTAATATAAAATAAGCTATGTTGCGCATAAAAAATGAATTATCTAAACTAAAGAATTATTTAGAGGAAAACGAAGAATGGAAAATTTATTTAACTACATATTTGAAATTATAAATATTATTTAAAATCCACTGATTAAATTTTATCATGACAAAATTTCCTAAGGCAGAAGTAAACAAACAAACGATGCCAGACAATATAGTCATTAAAATACAAACGGGAATGAAGGCACCATAATATTCAAATAAAACGTATATGGATGGCACGTGCTAAATTTAAGATAAGAAAGATACCTCGGGCACTAAAAATGCTCCAAATGCACGTAAATTATGGTAAATTCATGAAAGTTTTTTTGAACCAACGTGTAAACTAAAAAATTGGGAAGCGAAGTTACGGCATATTGGAAAAAGTAAAATAAGGTAAGTTTTCTAAAAGCAATTAAAGCGACTTATGAAATAAATGCATTATTATATGTTAGGCTTTTAGTTGAAAAGAATCGAATAGCGGTACTACTGTGAGATAAAATTACTTAAAATATTTTTCATACTTTTATGTTTAATCTGTTCAAATGACTGAGTTTACCTATCGAAGTCTCCAATATTTTCACTTCAGTATTGAAGATGTTACTTACACAGAATTTTGGATAACAATTAAATCCAGTAATCTGAGTTTATATTCGGTATTGCCCAAGTAGATTCCAAATGTACTCTGATTATAATTTCTTTCATCACCTACTCTGAAAATTTCAGAGTTAATCGTTCATTTGAAAACATATTTCAACTTATGTAATTCCTTTTTGAGGCTCCTATTTTCATGGTTTTAATTTGCCATCTAATTTTTCACTTGGCACGGAAGTTTAAATCTGTAACTCTAAATAAGGAAGAGTTAAAATAATAAATAACCATAATGTTTAAGCTTCCTACCAACAAATAAAATGGATAAAGTCAAACCGATGTAAATATCAGATAAAAATGAACGATGTTTGAAATAAATTTCATGATATATATGGGAAAATAATATGGTCTTTCATTATTTCCATTGGATCAATTTATACATCAGATATGAATGGCCACATTTCCAGTCAGATATGACTTCTCATTTAATACAAACCATGCCTACTATCAACTTCAATGGATAAATACGGATATCGTTAGGTCAGTGCGACCGTTTACATAGCTAATCTTGAAAATATTGGCTCATAGAATCTGGAAAAATTATAGAGAATATTAAAGAGGCAAAAATATGAATGGGCTCAGAATTAAAGCTGGTAGTAGTTAATAATTCGAAACACACATTGTCTGATATTTCAGTTACAGAAATGATTTGCCAACGCATCTGTATGGCCGCATTACATGTTAACTGCTATCATATATGTTTATTTATATTTTTTTACAATTATACACATGAAATACCTTTAAGTTTAATTTAGAATAATTTTGTGATGAATAGTGTTATTCATCCGTTATTTCCATTCGTTGGGGATTAAGTCGTCTTTCATAACCATTTTATTAATCTTACCCAATCATTCCACGAGTTCATCCATTTTTGTCTCATGTACGCTTCCCAGATTTCGTTCGTTTACACGCAAATGTTGATTCAATTTTATCATATCTAAAATTGGCAAAATTGTGTCTATGGCGTTCTAAGTACCGTTCTTGCCTCTCGAATCATACTAAACGGCTATTTTATCCGTAAAACATATTTATGTGAATACCAGTTTATAAAATAAATTTTCCGAATATTTTATTTTCTTCAATTAATTAGATTATTGTTCATGATTACAAAATTAATATATATGCCCTTATTTATTTAAAAAAATATATTTACTCGCAATACCTTCAGGTCGGAAAAGGAAAGAAAATATATTTTGTACGAAAATAATTTTTGTTTATTCTACTGTGAAACTCGAATTATTTTCTTGATTGCATCATCTGCTCAATGCAAATCAGGTAAATGTTTTAGTTGGGTTCTTCATTTGCACTTGCGATAAGCAGAGACATATCAAATAAAATAATAAATATAGCCAAATTGAACAATTTTTTTAATTAGTTAAACATGTATTACAATAGCCCAAGGAAATATAAAAGTGGAATAATGTTCATTCGCAATGTGACATTTGTTTGTAGACTAACAATGTGTTTAGAGCAGCCTAGTGAAGCTATTTCTGTTACCCGATGCATTTCTATTCAGCGCAGGTGACAGGGCTTCCGTTATTTGACCCTCAATAAGTATTTTTGCCTTCGTAGTCAATGCTACTTTTGTTTTTCTTGCGTTTGGTTGTTTTCACTCATAGTCACTACTCAAAATACAGTCCTAATTTGTATGCAAGTTAAGCATTGCGTGTTGCAACTGGTAAAAACGTCTTTACTGGCAATAATAAATTTCACACTAATTTATGTGTGTAAAGTTTTAAATAATGATAAATTTTGCTTCGGAACTATTAGACATATTTTTATCAGTTGCCTGTCTGATTATATCCTATGATAACTTGTTTTCCCCGCTAGCTTTGACTGATAAGATCTGCTGAGTTGTAGCCGCGACATTGACTTTGCAATGCGTTGTGTTGTTTTTTGTTCTGATGCATATTCACCTGCCGCTATCAATTGACCTGATAATGATTTTTGCCTTATGGTCTTGGTTATGATATTATTCTTTAATTTAAAGGAATTTTTATACAAATTTCTTCGCAACCGTGTTCTCGTTCTTGAGTATATTAACATTTGGACGATTAAAATTAAATGTTTCTTACTCCCAAGCACATTATGTTCGTACCACCCAGATAGGTAAACCGTACTCGCAAAATAACCGGATGGTTATTCAGGTAAGCGTATTCTGTTGTCTATAATCAAATCATTGTGTGCATAAATTTTCAACTGGAGTTCAAATTTATTATGAAAGTTAGCATCAAACACAAATAATTTCTTAGCGAAAATACAAATTAGAAATCCATCTGAAATAGCGTAAAGTAGCGTGTGACATTTGCGCGGATTCACTTCGAATTATTTGATTGAATTCTATCACACACGTGGTATATAGAGAAATCGAGCGGTAAAATTCAGGTTTCGTTTCTCAACACATTAATGATTAACATAAAATTACATGTTTTAGATATATATTAGCGGTATCAACCAAACATTTAATAATATGTTTCAAAAGAAACATATTTGCCGGACAGGGAATAGATTATTTACCTTTTCTCGAGTTGCGCTCCGAGAATTTTGCATCCGCTGTCTACCTGATTTTTCATAATATGGGAAATAAAATTGATCAAATACACCACCATGATCATTTCTATTAAAAGACAAATATAAAATGGACGAGTAACGATACATTGCGTATGTTAGTTGCGTTTGTGTAATAATTTCCAGCAGTTGAGAAGATACACATTAAGTGTAAATTAAAATTTTATACAATTATTGGCATTAAATTTTTGCTTAATCACAAGCTGACTATATCATATTAAAATAAGTTATAATGATAAGGTTTAATTTAAAATGGGCTGTCGGTATAAACTAAGCACACAATAGGATAGAAAATGCAATTTAACTACTAGACGATTGTAGTAACTATGTCACGTTAAGACTTTGCATATATATATATATATATATATATATATATATATATATATATAGATTTACAAATCAATATGACAATTCAACCGGTATCCGCACACAGCTCTCTTATCTATGGGCAGAACAAAGGTAGACGAATCAGGTGAAACAGACAGAAACTCGAGGGAAAATCATTTATCCCCACAACTGAGAACAGTGCAGACGGTGGTTAACTCACAATACTAAATGACCAGATCTCCAGAAATCACTTTGTAATACAACGCAAGAAGATCATACACGCAGACATACATGAACATTTATTAAACAGCCCAATTACCTAAACATGGCCATATATATATATATATATATATATATATATATATATATATATATATATATATATATATATATATAGTTATATAGACATACTTGCACCAAACAAATGTGCATTGCATTCAATTGTCAGTTGAAATCAAACTTCTGTTTTGTGGCCTGTCTTTATTCCTGAGTATTCATTTTTCAGTGGGCTTTTGAAATTAGTTTTCAACTAGCCATCCCTCTAATATCATTGTAGGATAGGTATATCACCACACTATGTAAATGCTATTGAATTGAATTACAATGGTAGGATCTGAGCTTACTTATCTTAACAGGCTCCTTTCAGTTTGCAGGTTATTGATTCAGTGTGTTATGTTTTTAAATTTCGCTAGTCTTTTATTAATTGCACACATATAAACTGCGTGGTATCAATGTGTAAAACTAAAATATAACAAACATTGAAAGGAATTTAATTTTGCAGAACAAAGTGTTGCCCCAGAAAGAAGAAAATACTCAATTACAAAATAGTTCAAGTTTAATTGGGTACAACCTTGAGACTGCCAAAATTTACAAAAATCTTGTTCAATTGCAAAAATGATTGAAGTAAATATCGATTTCTTACTTAAACAAACACAATTAAAACAAAAATATATCACAAAAAATTTTCACATAAATATTTTATATTGCTGTTTATCACATCCTTTATCAAAC
The DNA here is from genome assembly GCA_029291075.1 of Eudiplozoon nipponicum. Classification (NCBI taxonomy): domain Eukaryota; kingdom Metazoa; phylum Platyhelminthes; class Monogenea; order Mazocraeidea; family Diplozoidae; genus Eudiplozoon; species Eudiplozoon nipponicum. The sequence continues at coordinate 129,618 of JAQBSW010001018.1, read as the reverse complement.
ACAATTTGCAAATTAAAGTTTAAAACCGGTGAAAACAAATTAACTTCCTATTTAAGAGCATTATTGACATTTTATTGGAAATACAAACTCGACAACTAAACAGACAAATTAGAGCAGCAGAAAATGTTTTCCTGTATTTCTACTCAGGATTATTTAACTATCACTATCTATACGAGACGTACAGTAGTACACTGAAATGTTCAGTTTAACATTCTACGTTTAGGTAGTTTATCATTTACCAAAAACACGTTATACTAATTCCAAATGCTGCATTAATTATCTGGCCTGAAGATTATTCTATTGACGTTTCAACAGTGATCTTATCCCTCTCTTTTGTTGCAAAAGATTTTAAAATTATATTTGTTATACTACTCCAAACACAAAGCAAAATTCGCTTTCGGTCGCCCGATTCTATTTAATCAAATAATATAACAGTTTCTTGTTGCTGTTATTTTTTTTCCACGTCTGAAAACGATTGGACTCATTTACCAGAAGGAGATAGGCATAGTGTTGTTATTTTTTATCTTGCCTTTTTATTTTTTAGCATCTTACTACATACGAGACATAACTTAGATATCTACTTGGACTGTAAATATATTCTTGAAGGGTTTTTCCAAATTGTGTTCTTAGAGGTATTTTGCTCGCACAGAGTCTTCATATATGCCCAATCGAAACCGCAACCTTTCAACAAACAATGGTGCAAGCAAATCCCTACACTATGAAAATAATATTCTACGCTAATATCATAATATATTATTGCTGTCAAATTTGTGTGTGTGATATGTATATTAACCATACTCTACGTAAATCTGTCAATATAAAGATAGCACTTGTATAATGCAGAAATGCCAATTCGTCCAATAGATCGGTCTCGCCCTAATTGTGTACTCTTTTTGCGTACTGTCCAGAATTTGCCAAAGACAGTGCTTGAACCTGGAAATGTCTGCTTCAGAGTCTCTTGATTTAACCATAGAGCCACCCTGTGTCATACTACACACAATTTTCAATTATATATATTTTAATAAATATTTTTTTTGTTTATTCTTTCCTTTAGGTGGAGCCTATAAAGCATACCTTAAGGTTTCAAGTTCCGAATAACCTCCTCCAATCTGGTATTATAGAACAGTTACCACGAAACTGGGAAATTGATTAAGAATTTAATAATTAAACAATTACTGAAAGCGCCAACAGTGATTGAAATTAAAATAATCAAGGCAACTTGGCGGATACAAAAACCAAATTTTCACATAAAGTGTCAGGTGGTAGTTCCATTATAATTTTCAGTAGAACCCTTGGATCCAGAATTTAATCGGAGAGTATTGCAGCAGTTTTGCCGCAGAAATCAAAAATTGTTTTCCGAATTTAATAGACTTAAAAGCAATACCGAGTAAGCTGCTTAAGGATGTCATAGTGCTAATTAATCTGTCATTGTCCAAGGTTAGAGATTCTTTGCTGGGGTGCCAATCGCAGAATTCAATTATGTTTTTGCTGCCTGATCCTACCAGCAGCTGGTCGAAGCGAAATTTCCGTTTTTATGACGCAAGTCTCAAGTACGCTGGCAACTAACAATACTTCCAGTGCTCCAGAAGCAGACGAGAGTTTGCTTCGCTGTAATACCGTCAACTCTGGATGACTCGCAATCATTGTTTAACTTTGATTACAGTTTAAAGAACTCAACGGTAGGAACGGGCTTTTCGATTCAATTTGGAGACTTGACAAATTTCACTTTATTGATTCAAATTCTTTCCGTCGTACTGATAACTCACTCGCCTCAAACTGCGCAGGAAAGCTATATATCAAATAGATGGATATCAGAAAATTTTGGCAATGCCGTTGTAACATTATTAGTCGATACCTATTTTTTCTGAAATCTCAATTGAACAGGTGTTCCTTAATATGTGCAATAATAATTACGTGCAAGTAACTAGCTGTGATATTATTGCGTTTCTATGAAGGTGATATTGATCAAATTTTTTGTTCCCTTGACCAAACTTTGATGACAATCATCGCTTAGTTTTGTAAAGCTTGACCTTTTCTTCCACGCTGCCGGGTGTGCGGTTACATGGCATAAAACTGATGAACTTATGCGATTGTAAACTCGGAAAGTAATGAGTTAGCTTGCACATCCACTTAATAATTCGTAACATGTTGGTCTGACGAAACTCGCCCGGATATGATTTTTTGCCATATCATTCAGCATACATTTCTTAAAAGGTGACACTGAAGTGATCCAATGCACACTGTCTAAATACCAAAAACATGAGATTGCGTCACAAATCCCATTGGACCTCCACCGAGTTTTTCCTAAATTTTGGCTTCTACAATGAGAATTTTCATTTTCACATAGGTTACAAATTTTTGGAACCACAGCTGTGGAGTTTAAACATCATAGATGCAAGGACTGACATAGTCTCTAATGGAGGCCTGATATAACTGGTAGAGCTGGATGTAAAATTGCCAGCCATGCATGTGTTGCCACTTTGGCTAGTTCACTTTCCAGTATTCACCTAAATTAATTGTCTCCCACACGCAGATTCATTGTGTGTTTACTGATTCCTAATCCTACGTAACACAATTTACTAGATTTCCGCCTGCACATTTTCTAATGCAATAAATTCCTAACGTTAATGCAAAATGAAATAAATCTTACCATGTAACAGGCAAAACGACGGTTGAGTTAATAGCTGCATCACTCACGATTATAGAAATGCATTGGAGTATTTATTAGGGTTGCCATTTATCTCAATTTTGCAATCCTGATTTTTTTAAATGCTAGGTAAACTGTTCCTATGAATACATGTTACAACTTCCCATTGTTGCTGCAAAACGAGCTATTGAACTGTAGTTAGGCATATAGCTCAAATCTAAAAAGGTTATGAATTCAACTCTTATTTGTAATAGAAAACAATATTTTTGTTCATAAGTGGGCTTCGACATGAAATACCGAAATGAAATAAACATACGAAATGGATCAGCAATAACAAAAATATATCCGTTTTGCATAGATCCGATTTACCCTCATTTTCGGTTGGATGCGTTTCCGGCCCTATCTTCCGAAGGCTTAAACATCGTTCATACTAACCAATGGAAATGAGGTACGATCTAATCTTCGTTGACTGGCGCCGTTTCGATTCTTCTTTTCCGGAGTCCTTATCAGGCCTCTGATCACATATACACATTAAAGTACTCACAAAAGCAGAATTAAGCAAAATCAATGCGTGTTTGGAATTGGGGATCAATCTGATCTTTGCGAAACGGATAATGCGAAGCAACAACCCGCGGCAGTAAATCGCGAAAAGTCAACATTTGATACTCGTATTGAGCATTCATTCAAATACCTAAAATTAGCACATTAGAACAGACAAAAAAACAGGATCCAAAATTATTTTTTTAAATCTGGGAAAACTCTGTATTTTGCCCGATCATCACATGTTTTACAATTTGATACCTCAACGATATTGAATGAATTTTCAAAAAGCTAGCCAGTGATAATTAGTCATTCTGCGTTAGCTGACGAAAATGTGAAAATTAAAATTGACAAATATATTTTTATGAAACATTTAGAAAAATGCAAAGTAAGCAAACAGAGAACCTGTAAAAATTGAATAGGGTATTTCAGAAGCCCAATTTATCCGAAGGAACTATTATAAAATAACATGCAGAAGACACGACATTTATGTCAATAGATTCTTAATTGAAAGTTTGGCAGTTTAGTTTCAATTTTCTGTTTTTAATTTGTATACGTTAAGTAGGATTTGAAGCGGACTAGCGTCATAAAAATGTTTAGAAACGTTGGCTACTGTTGTCCATATAACCGGATTAAATGAATTAACCAATTGATTGCATAATATAATAGCGTGTAAGCGAGGATCTACTGGCTCAGAAGTTAACGCAAAGGCATTGAGTTAGACGTACTAAAACCATACATACTTCATAAGAACTTATTCGTTAAATCGAACAATGAATTCTAAAGTTAAACAAGAAATTGTGTTTACATTTCTCGCAGAGACCATTTTCTACATGATTTTGACATTGGTTTACAAGATAAACAAAGACGATGAAAGAAGACAGCGCACTTCGCAGAGTAATTATTGACTATATACAAATTGGGTATTGATTAACAATGGCATTTCATTTTAATTCAATGCCACGTTTTGCTTACGCGGGTAATAGTTGTACACGGGCAGTTACACAAGGATCCGATTCTTCACACTTTCCGATTTTGTTTTTTTCTTTTATCGGGTTGAATTCTTCTTTGTTCAACTGGAAATGCGGTTCTATCACATCTTTGTTTATTGGCGACGTTTCGGTGCCTACTTTCCAGCACCATCCTCAGGCAACATAGTACAAACTTCACAATAGCAGATTTAAGCAAATGTGGTAACCTCGTTCCAAAACCATTCTATTTATATATAATTGACTCAACACTATTTTTAATCATAGAATTTGTCTCAGTAACTAAACTCAATATATAACTATTTATAATTAGCAGACCAATCATTACCTCACCTATCTCAAATTCCCGGTATACGTAATCTCATCTCGTATGCAGAATATTGTAAGGGAGAGAGACAGTATCGAACCTTTTGTTATTTGTTATAACTGTATTGCTACTATGCCACGGTAATCAAAATTCAAAATGATAAAAAACTAAAACCTTGAATGTCATATATTGTATTTTATTTAAAGCCGGGAACTCTAATGTATACAATGGTGTATGAGGTATTGCGCACATAGCAACAAATTAGTTCAAGTTACGTAGGTGGATGGAGAGTGAATGTCATAGCGACACACACCGCAACAAAATTTCAAAAATGGCATTTCATGTAAAAAAAAAGTCCGAACAGAATAGGCCAAGCTAAACCACCAAATGAACTTGCAAAGTTTCATAAATGAACACCTACGATTCCCGATACGTTATAATGCTGCTGATGATTTCTAAGAATAAATTTAATCAGCACTTGAATAACGCTGAGGAAGGTTCTCTGACGAATTCATCGTTTGTAACGCCAATACACGATGGTGATATGCTTTGCGACTTTATGTAGCAGCATTATAACAGATCCCGTATTATCCTTTACGTTGTTCACTGGTATTAAGACAATAGCTTGACAGCTACTGCGAGTAGATGGGTGCTGAAGTGCGGAATATAAGAAATCAAAGATGATCCGATCAAGATTTTTCTGAGATTAAATGCACTTCAGGTTCTGTTGCCTGGGCTTCTTTCTAAAAATGAACAGGCTATTAGCGCAGTATCGTGTATTCGGTAATATACGTAGATATAAAGTCGATGCTCGAAGAGTATAGCTGCTCAGCAATTGATTCTGTGTACATTTCCGCCTGAATACGCACATCTTGTTCATTTTGTGACCAATCGCAAATCATTTTATGATTTACTTCGGTTTAATGTTGACGTGCAATGAATTAAATCTACTTCGATGTTGGTAACACTGGCTGGTTTTTTAGTGCTTAATGACGTATTTGAGTAAAACAGCGCGCATGGAATCATCCGTAAGTACAAGTACGTTAATTAGTTAGGCCTTGAGAGCTTTTGATCACAGGTCAATAAAGAAATATATTTTATAATAGATTAGTATGCTTTGAAATTTGTTTGCGAAATTCCAGCTTCATATTTTCCAATGCCACGTTATGCGTACGCGGGTTGTAGTTTTTCACTAACAGTTTCGCAAGGATCGGATTGATCACAATTTCCAGTTCCTTTTTGTCTTCGATTGGGCTGGGTTTGCAGAACCGCATTTCCATTGGTTAGTCTAAACAATGTTGAAGCCTTCTGAAGAAAGGGACGAAAACAAACCCAGCCCGATCGAAGACAAAAAGGACATGGGAATTGTGATCAATCGGATCTTTGTGAAACTGTTAGTGCAAAGCTACAACCCGCGTACGCAAAACGCGACATTGGAAAATAGATTAGTATGTCAGAATTAGATTTTCTATATGTTTCCGATATAACGTGACCATTGCATAGAATAACAAATATTCTTCACCTAGTATAGAAATATTTTTCTTCAGAAAACTGATAAAAAACATAAGCTGTTACAATATAAAAAAATAGTTGAAATGATCGCATTTGGTAGCATAGCGGGTGAGTTTAAAATTTAAAAAAATTTGCACCAAGTTTCAAATCTTTGCGCAATTCTTCATTTTATAGATGAATACTCAATAAAGACAGCAGAAGTCTAGTTGTAGAATTAAATTTGTTATCTTAGGCAATATTTTAATTTAAACTAATATCATTTCCGATCAATTTCAGAATTTATACCCTAATTAAAATTCAGTTTCCTAGGCAACATTTTGTTTGTCTATAGTTGACAGAAAAAAGATGACAAATTGAAATATTATTTCAAAATGGGCAATTGTTGCAATTTACAAAAAAGAAAGATTATTACATGATGTGCGGGAATGTTAACTAAATGTACCTGGATTAAAATTCTGGCCGTGCCAATTCCATTTTATACTGAAAAATATCTTTATGTGTGCATATTATATATATATATATATATATATATGTGTGTGTGTGTGTGTGTGCGGCATGCGGCCGGTGTTGGATAGTGGAACACGTCCTAGACCTCAAGGTCGCTAGGCACGAGGCGTTGTAGAGGCTCCTACTTGCGTCGAATTCTGGAGAGTAATTTACGGGATAATATTAATTGCAGAACCCGTATACTGGTAAAATTTACTTTACCCAGTCAAGCGATGTAATGTTTCCAAGGATAATATTTACTTAATCGAATTCCTGTAATTATGAATTAATTCAAGGAAATAACCACAACGGTCATAGAATCTGCTGTATAATGGAATATCGCAGGTGGTTAAATTGATCTTCATGCAGTAAGAGATTTCAAATTGATTACATCCGAAGCATATTCTATCCGAAATTATAATTTAATATATAACCTAAAATAGCGTCTCTTATTCAGTACGGGTGACGAACTGGATGGAGCCCCGGATTCCGGATAATATGTTATCTTATATGATACCTGTTAGCTGCAAATTCTGGACAGTAATTGACGATTCTTAAATTAAAGTTTGCGAGCTTGAAGTAAACACCAATCCAATTGTATTTAACTAATTGTCAAACATCATAGCAAAACTACCGTCGGTCACAAGTGCTGACGTATCTAGACCTTCCATGATAATCATCAGAATACGACGACATACTGGCTAGCGAAGATCAAACCGCAATGCATATATATGGGAAGCAAAGTTAAATGTGCTGATACTACCTCTAGCAGTACATTGCATTTGACTGGAAATGTCGACTGCACAATATCTCTACATGCACACATAATAACTTTCACAAGTTTTCGCCACATGTATATAAGTTATACAATTTAGCAATCATTGATTGCGCGGGTGATGTTACCAATTATTTAAATCAAGTTCTCTAGAGTAAATTATACACCGATAGCATTGTATTTAACCAGTAGACCACATAGCCAACCGACTGTCAAGCACACGTACTAACCATTTCGAACGGTTATGATCATCATGGGAATACGACAGTAAACTGACTAACGTCAGTGCGTATACCTGATTATAGTATTACTTTGTTGTTCAACCAGATAAATGCAATGAGATTGGTATTTACCTCAATCTCGAAAACTTCATTTATATAATTGTTATCACTATCTGCGCAATCAATGATTGGTTATTTGTGGTATTTGACTAGATATCAATATGGAAGAATCCGGTGTACTGGATGAATTGCCATGCAGAGTAATGAAATATTTAGTTAATTCTAGTAAAATATTATTAGGCAAAATCGTGGAATGTAAATTAAATTCAACACTTATATACGTTAATGTATCAATCTGGTAACAAAGCTGATTTTGTGGAATGTATTACTAATCAATTATCTATTTGTGCAGATTGGGTCGTTGATAATTGGAAACAACATGTCTTTGTTTAGTTGCTTCTACTCCAATATAATTGTTATCTACCTGTTATACAATACTGAAAATGCAATTAGCAGAATTTCATTTTTGTGGAGAAAAAAGTCCAATTGTAATTGCTGAATTTGCTGCAAAATATTGTTATACATTTTTACTGTCGAAGCTTATGCATTTTACATCTTGGCCAAAAGGAAGGCACTCGGAAAGGTCTACCCAGATATTGCTAAAGGAAAAGAATCAATGAAATCCAGAGAAACATTGCTGTAACGGATTTGAGCAAAATATTACTGTCAAATATTTTTTTTATTATTCTTGTTTCATCAGTAGCTCGCAATGTACCATCTAGAAGAACCAGAATTACTATCATCGATCAACTTCAACATTCCGTAATTCACTTGGCCAAATTATAATTATATATCTTTTATTTGAACTAATCATATACTTGATTTAAATATTATTGACAATTACGTGAGATAGAAAATGCAAAACACATAAATCTATGCTCTACTCATGTCTCTTCCTTACTTTTATTTATAGCCTACTTCCGTTTCCGTTGAAATATAAAATAACTATGAATATAATTTGTTTGTGTAATATTTATAAACTTATATAGACAAAATATATTCTAAATTTAAATTAAACAGGTATAACATAGAATATAGAGCAGGATAAATTGTTGTCGACTGTTTTCATCAGACTGAATATGATTTTGGAAACATAATCGTGATTGACTTAGTTAAAATTCATTTCAATTGAAATTGCAAAGTGTACAAAGAGGTCTCTAATGTTCGAAAAAAAGGCAAAAAATTTTAGGATCTTGAATGTCTATTACACAAATCGATTACAACTTTCTGTAAAATATTACTTTGCGTTTAGCTTATATAAACTATATATATATATATATATATATATATATATATATATATATATATATATATATATATATATATATATATATAACCAATATATGGCTTTTAAAAATTTCTCTGCTTGACGAATCAGGTAGATTTTGCATCCATTTCTGACAGAATCTGTCATAAATTTCTGGCATTTTTAGGTATAGTTTATTAAACGCAATGCATTTTTTTCTTCTTCTTTTTAAATCATTCTACATTTTTTTAAAGTATCACATGTTACTTTAATTCGAATTAATTTCGATCTAAATTTTAGTGTCGCAATGATGTAATGCATGCTAAAAATTCGCTATCATTACGTTTTACAACTTAATTTACTTCTTAAACTTTGACATTTGTATTTCTCTTCTTCTCCATGTAATACTAGCCGTTTTGTCAGTTTCATGTACTGTAAATGTTAATAAGCGTTTCGAACACTTTTTGTTTCGTTTTTTATCATTATCTTGACTAAATTTGACTATATTAATTTTCATGAAACTTTAATTTTTAAGATCATTACGCTTATTTTGTTAATTAAAAAACTAGATGAATAAAATTAGGTAATTTCGCCTAATTGGAAAACTGGTCGATCTACCACAATAGTCTGTTTGTAACCATGACCAATAATACTGAATAAGTAGAGCTAGGACTTTGAAATGTCTGGTTGCCTATGCATACCTAAAAAATTTCATTGTCACACATGCTTTTTACGTGAGTTCACATTTACATTTCAAAGTTAAATAAAGATAAATTATTTCCCTCATGTAAAGAAATAAAGTAATCTAGGCGATGGAATCTTTTTACCCAAGGCATAATTTTGGTTACGTATAGATTGAATATCTGCAGACATTAACCTGATTACTAACAACTTTGCATTGTCTTATAATAAAAATATTTTGTCCACTTCTTTATGCGGAATTCTTTTATTAAATAAATTTCAACGTAGGCAAAATATAAATTTAAAATTTGTAGCGATTGAACTCGTCAAATACGCGCAGTGATGATGGAGTAGATAAAAATATGACCCATAACAAAAGTTAGCCGGTCTAGGCAAATATATATATTTTTAAATATTTATATATATATTTGCTATACAAACGAAATTTATCCGTGAGGGCAGAATTTGATTATACAGGTCTTGGTGTAAACTAAATATTTCTTAATTTAATAATTTTATTCAATATTCTGGACCATTTTCGTCTATAGTGCTTAATCACACGTTACAGGCTGAATTTCTGCGATGAAATTCGAAATCTTATGCGTTTGGTTCCGTATCAGAATTTACACTTCCGACCTTAAAGCGGTCGTGAATTACATGCGATTTTCAGGTGTAAAAAAGTTATGTACGTAATAGTCAATCAAGGGAATAAAACTTTCCATACGAATTTTCAATGGTTCATTCTGAATCTGCTATTATAAATCAGAAACCATGACGTCTCGTAAATGGATATAAAATTAATTTAATATGGCAAGACTTCAACAAATACAAATTTCTATTCTGGATGTTTTTTTATTATGTGTTGTTTACACAAAATTATATATATATATATATATATATATATATATATATATATATTTATCTATTAGGAAGAACAAACGCATTAATAAAAAAGTGGATAAAGGCCATTTATTTCGTGAATACTAATCATCGCTCTACAATTACATTTTTATACATTCTGGGTTTTCAATTGATTAGGATAGTTGTAACAAATCTGACTGGCTTTTACTTTTATTTATTGTTTTGGTTGGTTGGTAAGTGTGTATGCGTTTGTGTTTATGTCTGTGCCTGTTTGCATATAAAGGTCATTTTTGCAGTATTGCAAAGTGATGCCTCCGATCGGGTCATTATTGTTTTGATGGCTTGAGAATTAACCATTAGTGCGGAATGTTCGCTGTTACGTGTACGAGTGCTATTTTTCCGAGTTTAATTTATCGTTTCACCTTGTTGCGCAAATTTTTGATCTGAACATGGTAACAGCGCCAGTGCGGATTGCAGTGTTGAACGCTCATATTGTTTGGAAACTTCTGTCACTGTATGCGCCTTTGTCATTTCCTCTTGAGTTTGTTGCCAATCCGATTGAATGTTTGTTGATTCTAGTCGAGCGCATGTTTGGTCTTGCCTGGATTCTAGTAAATTGTTGTTGAAATTGTTATTCTTGGCAAGTCGATTATAATATCATGTTGATGAAACCTTTGAATATTAAGGTCAGGTGCCTGTTGTTTTATATAAAGTTTCATCAACATGATATTCTAAACGACAGACCAAGAAAAACAAAATTCAAGAACAATTTACTAGTATCCAGGCAAAACCAAACAGGCGCTCGACTAGAATTAACAAACATTCAATCTGATTGGCAACAAAATGAAGAGGAAATAACAGAGGCGCATACGTGACAGAAGTTTCCAAACAATATGAGCGTTCAACACTGCAATCCACACTGGCGCTGTTACCATGTGCAGATCAAAAATTTTCGCAACAAAGTGAAACGATAAACTAAACTCGGAAAAATAGCACTCGTACACGTAACAGCGAACAATGCGCACAAATGGCTAATTCTCAAGCCATCAAAACAATAATGACCAGATCTCAGACATCCCTTTGCAATACAGCGAGAATGACCTTTATATGCAAACAGGCACAGACATAAACACAAACGCATACACACTTACCAACCAACCAAAACAATAAATAAAAGTAAAAGCGAGTCAGATTTGTTACCACTATCATAATCAATTAAAAACCCATAATGTATATAAATGCATGTTGTATCGTGGAATCCACATTCGTCACCATGTCGTAGTCCTCAGCCCGTAAGTCGTCTTACATATTTTGTTTCTGTTTGGTGCACACCAATTCAGTTTACTGTTGTAGGCGTTCCGGAATAGCTGCTATGCTGCAGCACTCATGGGATCCTGTATTTACAGGCTCGCCTGGCAGTCGTATCTTATCTTCAAAGACCACCATTCCTGGGGCTATTTCTGTAGCGATAGATATAATAAATCGCGTGGTACAATCGATCATATTTAAGTTGTCTCACGAGGATCCCGGGGCCACGTGTGATCACTCTTGCAATACCTTTCAACGTGCGTAATGTTCGCTGTCTGTGTATGTTCTATGTCAAAGTTCTTGCACTAAAAATTAAATTCCTTTGACTCAAACTGTGCACCCTCAATGGTGACGAAAACGTGTGTTGCACAAAATTGACTGAACTAGAACTCTTCGTAGCACTTCAAAAAATGTTCTGTTGTGATATTATTTAGTGTACAAACTCGCTTCATAGAGTAAACATATAGATTATATAAAATTATATATATAGAGAAGCAACCAAATCGATGTGCATAAATGGGTTTTGTGCAGTAACGCTGAAAGTAATCTGGTTGTCTATTGATCGTATATTGGCTTATATTTCTCACATTTAGTGCACTGTTTGCAATAGGTAAGATAATCTTTGTTAAGTAAATACCATCTCCGCCAGCTATTGTCTATAGAAATTCTGTATACTAACAGCAATTGATTTCTGCTGGTGAGCACCGGTTAATAATTGATTGGATATACGTTTGAAACCATGAGCATACATCCATCGGTTGAATCTAATTAACACAGGAACCGCACTTGCCAATCTGTACGAAATTATCGAGGATTAAAATTTGACTGCTATTTTATTGCTTGGCCAAAATTTTCTGGAGTACGCAGATGTTATTCGGTAGTGGTCAATATAACAACATTGTCAACGTAAGATCTAGTAAAAGGTAAGCCGGACATGGTGAAGTTTATCAAGCGTTAAAAAACGTTTCGTGCGTTTTTCATGCTACATAATACCCGAGTAAATGGGAAATGACTTGCGGTACCTCTACCATTACTTTCCGCCCATTTTCGGGTCCAACACCAATTTGTCAAATTCCCTGCATTAGGTCACGCACGGCAAATCACGTAACACCCGCCAGCTGTCTGAACAGATCGCGGAGAGCTGGCGTTGGATTGGTGTCAAGTTTGGTCACAGATTTTAATTGCCGGAGATCAGCTGCCGGTCGAAGCGAACCTTTATTTTTCGTAACGTAAAACTTAGCAGCTAGAAAAACATACTTCGTGTATGATACTTTGGAATACAAAGTTTTGAAGATATTTAACACAATGTGTATGACTTCTTAGTTTAAATTAAAACTGAATCACATAGTTCAATTTTCCCTCTTGCTACATAGATGATGTACCATTGGTTGCCTATCTTCTTGAAATTTCGATTTTATTGTCCCATATCAGATTACGAATGATAATAAATAAAACGGAAATCAATAGATACCGCGGGTAAACCGGAAAATGAGTGTTTATTTTATGCCATAAAACTTTATTCATATAACTTTTTTACTTCAAGCCTTTAATTCATAATTTGCTTAAATTTAAAAAATGTAAAAACGAATGGAACTATAAAAAATGTAATTTAGTGACTATGAATATTTGTAATAAAACTTTTGCCAGATTACCTTTGAAAGTTTGCGGAGCGCCAGCTTCATATGTTGAAACTCTACGATTTGTGTTCGCTGGTTGTCGCTTCGCACTTTCAGATTGTCAGATTCAAAATTTGCAAGACACTAATGAGGGAGAGCGTCATATAATTTCAGAAAAGGATATACAGTTTTGAAAGAAATTTTCATTAGTTACATTTCCGTTGTAATCTGATGGTGTCTTAGGAAACACATAAAGTGCTTGAACTCACAAACTAGGATTCAATGTTCTTTTATATTCTTTCACATAATCTCAGTTTTCGCACACAGTTAGTGTTTTAGAGAAATTTTAAGAACTTGCTAATATCAAACAAAACGCGAAATATTTTGTTTCAACTTACCATAAAATGCAAATAAAATGCATGAATGTTACAAACACGACTGATGAACCGAACGATAATAGCCTTTCTGTTCTTAACCTAACCTTGCTTCCTGTCTTAGTAAATTTTACTAAACAACCGCATTTAGTTCTGTTTAAATTCTTATGACATGCATATTTGAACGTTCACATTGCCCTACCATATTTTACGTATTTAGGTCAAAATCATTGCTGTTTGTTCGTTGGTGACGTGACAAAAGTACACGAAATATGTACAAAGCGTGACCAATATTAATAAATCAACGAGTAAACTGGTAATACGTTTTGCTCGTAAATGCTAGGCGTGTTTATATATTTCTCCTTATAAGGCATTACTGTTCAGTACAAAAAGTAACATTCATTTTTGGCATCGAAACAGAAAAATAATTTTTTGGAAAATCGTATATTGATGGTGATTTGCTACATATTAAGATTGATAACAGGTAATTCTGGAAACCGCATTCTAATTCAAAATAAAAATCCTTTAATTTATAAATAAAATGTATTTTTTTCACATAAAACATATGTTGCACTGCTTCCCCGACCGAAAATGTATTAGGTTGCCTAGTAAAAATTGGAATATATGGTACCATAATAGAATACCAAGTAGGCCTACCCGAAATGTTGCCAATATAATTGTGGCATGCTTGGTGCACATATGGGCGAAGGCATTACAAATAGTTTACAGATTGGGTTAATGGATAAAGAGAATCTACGTTACAGAATAACACATATCTGGAACAACTATAAAGCCGATGTTGTTGATAATTCCGACATATACCAATTACGTATACTATGAATCGTTGGTATAACGCTAGGTGTAGGCCAATTTGGCGAGTATAGTTGTGCAAACAGATAGAGCAGCCTTCTGACAACATCTGTGTAAATTTTTCCAGTTTCCAATCTCATCATGTATCAGACAGCTTAAATATTTCCGTGTCCATTTGATCGCCCTTGTTTAAATACCCACTGTTGCTTATTTAGCTTACGCTATTTTTATATATTTTGTGTGTAACTTGACTGAACGCACGAAAATACTATTCCGTTAAATTTTCTGAGAGCAACTGAATTAATGTAGATTTATACTTCATTTTGACCGCCCAGTATATCAACGCAATAAATTCTTATTGGATTTTACTATGTGAAACTTTAATATGGGCATATATTGCATGTAGTTTTATACAAGTGTTTTTCTATTATTACATAACCTTGACTGGCATAGAAAGACAGAATCGTGTAGATTGTGAAGTTTTGGATTACATATTAACATTTACATGTTTTAATATAATATATATTGAATTAATTATTCACCAAGTATTTGGTGAGCATGTATAAGCCGAAAAAGATTTTCACAATTTGAACCTCTAAATATTAATAATAAAAGATGTCACGGAGTATACGTTCACTATTTGGTCCGGGGTAGTTATTTTAGTCGGATGAGGAGGACGAATATGGGACTGCAGTAAGGAAGATAGGCGATAAAGACGAGTTTGTTATAGGATGATTATGAAAATTGTGGCAATACAACATGCGATGACTTTTGCAGCTTAACGTCCTCTATATCATTTATAACTTATTGAAAACTAGGTGCGACCTACCTTGTACTTTGCCAGATAAATGCTAGGTATTTGTAGCCCAAAATCATTAAATAGACAGAATCATATAAGAATGCCTTTAATTATAAGTGCTAGAAATGTTCAACCTTTTTGCAGGCTAGAATAGATATGAACAATTTGGAATAATTTATTGTTAACAATAAAAATCTTCTGAATTTGCACGCGAAATTCTTGGCCATTTTTCGCAATGAATGTTGAACTCTAAGAAACTACTGTAACATTTCAAATTAGGTCTTAATTTAAGTGGAAGAGATATACAGCACGGACTTTGATCACTTATTACATCATCGTTTGCGTCAAAATGTAAAAAGAGCCATTGCATTAATTCCTGGCAACTATTATTCTCGCCTTTATATTATCTTTCCAATGTGACATTCTTTTGACATAGTAATACGATTGGTTGATAATAGTCTGAAAGAATAATTTGATACATTTGTAATTAATTTAAACCTTCCAACAATACCTTACTAAAATCAGATAATAATATTAATTATGATCAAGAAATAGTAAAATTGATAAAAAACTGATCATTCTGAACTAACCGCATGTATTATTTATGTTTCAATATTTAATATATATCGATAAATAACACTGTGAGATTATTTTAAATAATTATATTTACGTTAATTTGAAATTTCGAAACTCAATTTTGAAATTTCTTTTATATCTGATATAGCAGAACAGTGATCAATATGCATATCATTAAAATGAGGCAAGTTTAAGAAGAACATCTAATTGTCGTTAAATAAATAGACAAATAGGTACAGTTATATAACTAATTGAAATAATATAAAGTTAGGAAAGGATGTATAATGTCTTCTAGTACAAACCATATTCCCAAGAAAAGTTTTATAAGCATTGTTCATGTTCTATATCGAAGTATACAGGAATATTAGCCTGTATATGTCCTAGAATCTTTGCTAATTACAAATCATAATAAAAAGGAAATCATTTATATAAATATAGCCAAATGCTTTGTAAATTAGTTGACAGGCCTTAATGAAATATTTGATAAATGTATCTAAAATTTACAAATAATACCTTAAAGCAACAAAGGCGAAGAGTAGGAAGAATTGACATTTCATGATTTAAACGTCTATGGAAAAAACGAAGTCTTGTTTACGATGTATTGATTTTTCAGGTTTAACTTTTGTTACTAGCAGGTGGATTCGCTAACTGTGGGTCAAGCTACAAAAGGGTATGCAAATCTCATTTATCTCAGGAATCACATTTTTGCAGAGAATTGTTGGTTGAATAAATTGTAGTATTGATTAATTTATTTTGAGCTTATCCATTCTTGGAAAAGACAATGTAATTCATTAAATTAATATTAAGATGTAGACATCTCCAATCAAATGCCGCAACGCTCATTGTTCTTGTTGTATATTGTCATCGGTATTGTATGTTGATCCTTGGTAGTCTGTTTTCCGTTGTGCTCAGATGATAAACGTGGATGTTCAAATCGCGAGTGGACAGCAAATGAGTTTAATTTTTCTATTTTGTTCAAATTGATAAATAAGTTGGTCCTCGGGTTCATCTCAACTGTGCCTACTTGATTTGAGAAGCTTTTATTACCACTCGTCAAAAAATTTTTTCTTTAATAGTTGCTGTTCTTGACTTTATTCTTTCTGTTCAAGAAAAAGAATACCGATTAACTGGGTTAGTGCTACGGTTAATGTTTAGACATAATAACATATTATTTCGGTTCGCGTTCGGATTAATTATAATTTTAGTAAAATAATTTATTGAAATGAACTTAAATCTTCTTTTATTTGGTTTGACAATTGGTTGAATTAAAGTACAATTGTGCATTCGTATAATTTGACACTCAATGTTCTAGAAATTCAAACAGTGATGATGGCAGAGAAAAAACTTAATTTTATATAAAATTAGAATTTTAAGAGCGCTTGAATCATTGGGAGCAACTTCCGAAGTTATGCCGGATTCTTAGAAGAGAGGTTAATGCTTGGAAATAGAATGCATAGTTTCCTGGTGATAACTTACTAAAAGAAGCGCAGTTGAGGATGCGTAGCAACAATTACACTGGTGTCCCAAATATTATGGTAATAACAGAATGGGATTCATAGTAACTTGACAATCGTAAGCGTTAGGAGCCTCGGTATGTGACAAACATTCAAAATCATAGAAATCAGGATTATTTAAGGGAAACCAGTAAAAGTAATACAATTTTGGTTAAATCTTAATTCACATATCTGAGTAATTGTCAGCCTGATAAGCGGAAAAGGTGTTAGTTGCTTTGTCGTTACAAGTGTTTGTAAATGTTTTTTAATAAAATCTAGGCATCCCAGAATTGACCAATTGAATTTTGTCATCTTAATTAGTCTTTTTTTCAAAAATATTACTAAACTACTTTTTGTTGCAACCAAGTATCAAAAAATATCAACATTTTGCTTTTGTACGGTCGCAAATTTACCTGTAATTGTTTTATATTCTTTCCCAAGGTTGTAGGACATAAAAATAGAAGGAGAAAAAATATAACGTTTCAGGCTTAAGTATAATTTTAAACGACAAGTCAAGTTTATCATATTCATTTTTCCAAACCCACGAGTAAATATTTAATAATTGTTAATTTTTAGTAGACAATGATATAATGAAGCCAAATTTTATAAAGAAACTATATATAAATATCTGTATTTAAAAAGTAAATGCGTCATGTGAATTTACTTGTTTCTCATTTAAATTGAAGAAGAAAATTTTTCCAGGATGAGAATCATCATGTAAATAATAAAAGCATACAAATATTTCATACGTTTTTCACAACGTTAACATTATTTTATGCGTGTAAAATAATATTTTAACGGGATTAACTGATTAAGATTTAAACATTTAAAGCCTCATTCCAGTAAATATGAAATCGCTTGATAAAGATAAAAAGATCGAATTTGAAATTTATAATAACGCCCATTATTGATTATAAGAATTATAAGTATATGCTTATATTTCCAGAGTTTGCTTATCGTGATAGCCAAGTATTTGTTTCGCAATTACTAATTAACAATTATATATTCTTATATAAACACAAATTCTATTTTACGTCTACATTTGTTCATATAAACTAAGCATTGTATAATGTAGAAAAGGCAATTCATCCAGTAGACCGGTTCCGTCATTATTGGGAACTTCCCACGTTCTGTCTAGAATTTGCTGCTGACAGATCTTGAGCCTAAAATTCCAACTAGCACAACTGAATGTGTTATAATTGAACATAAAAAAATATATATATATATATATATATATATATATATATATATATATATATATATATATATATATATATAATCTAAGAAAGCAAAAAATAAAAACGTAATATTTCATACAATACTTTATATATACCAACTATCTCTCTCTCTCCATATATATATATATATATATATATATATATATATATATATATATATAATCTAAGAAAGTAAAGAATAAAACACGCAATATTTCATATAGACTGTGTTGTAGTGAATAGACAATCATTTGTCATTTCTATAATTTTCTAGGTCCAAAATTAAAATGGGAGCATTGCCTGAGATTTATCATTATATAGCAATATAAATCGTATAGTCCGAAGGTCATTTAGATGTATCCTCGCATGTATGAAAATATATATAAAGCGTTTATTATTGATATATTGAAATTTCAATCATAAAGCATACGAACAAGGGCATTAATAATAAACAAAATAAGAATGGCCGAATTCATGTTATTATTTTTAATTAATGGCGACAAAGCATTGTATAAAATGGCAAGTATAGTATCTGAACAAGTCTAATTTCTCCCGTAACAGGCAATAATCCTTAACCGCATCGTCTCCACTTGGATCTTAACAGGCCTATGCTTCCGAATCTCTGAACTTATTGTGTGAAATTTGCATTTATATGCCAATTTAATTTTGGTTTTGTGCTATGTTTATTATGCACCAACAGAAAAGATATTAACTCATCCTGCCCCTGTGCCTCCTCTATATATATATATATATATATATATATATATATATATATATATATATATATATATATATATATATATATATATATATATATATATATATATATATATATATATAGGGGTGTCTGGGCTTGTAGGCGTAAGAACAGTCTAAGTTTGCATTTAATTAAACCGTTGCTGCTTATCTCGAATTCGTTTTTTAAACTACTTCCAATTTATGTATTAAATTCTGACTTTATATTCAGCAAATGTTTTGCTTCTAGTTAGACAATCAAAATAATTTTCTGCAACGGCTAGGGTGTTTGAATTGTCAGATATACCTATCGATTCATATATATATATATATATATATATATATATATATATATATATATATATATATGCCCAGTTTACCTATTTTATCAAAGTAAATTAGCATTCTCTTCAGATTGCTTATGCTGTTCATGACGAAGAACAAAAATTC
Organism: Eudiplozoon nipponicum; assembly: GCA_029291075.1. Classification (NCBI taxonomy): domain Eukaryota; kingdom Metazoa; phylum Platyhelminthes; class Monogenea; order Mazocraeidea; family Diplozoidae; genus Eudiplozoon; species Eudiplozoon nipponicum. Next base: position 109,915 of record JAQBSW010001018.1, on the reverse strand, counting down.
TGAAGCTTTGGCAGGGAAGAATACGTGGTTGTACATATTCAAAATGTACTTTTTTAGACAAGGGGCATGTTAAACGCAGATTTAACGATTAAATATTTCGGGCCTAAATTTAAGTTTATATTATCTTCCTTTGCACACAAACTACAATAAATTTTATGTTTGCGCCGAACATTTTTTCCCAAAAGTTAGTATTGGAGCCCAGATAAGAAATACCCATTGAAATGCCAATATGTAATTTGTTCTCCTATTTAAAGCCTAGACAAACAATTTGCAATGTGGGTAACACATTTCTTTTCTGAAAATATTTTATCTATTTAGGTTTACCAATCCATTCAAATAAAATTTTGCGTTAAATTGGTTTGAAAGTTTCTTTATTTGACCTAATAAACTTTTATTTGACATCTATATTACTTCGCGTTGCTTCAGAAAATTTATTTACGTTCGTTCTGTACAGTAGAAAAATAATCTTAATGAATAATTCACGGTCAATCTTGTACCTTTGTAATATTGTCCTTATAAAAGATGATAAAAAATAACTATCCTGATGAAAGCGTCTCAGTTTAAGGTCAAATATCATAAGATGACAACAAATATGCCATAAATTTTGTAAAATGTGACATAACAGTGTAACATGTCCAAATATATTGCTGCTTAATTATAATGAATTCTGTCTTTCATTTTTGCATTTTCTATTTTGTTGCTTTTTAACTTCACCTAACGTAGTTAAAAGTACTTAGGATTAATTTTGTTAAATTAGCTCCCTTCGAGAGGATTAGAAGTATTTAAATTCAAATAATAAGGCATAATTCTGTATATAAATGTATTCATATTAATATTTAAAAATTTGAAATGTATAATCAAAAAATCAATGTCAATTTTTTAAAAACCTAAACGAAATAGTAACGCTAAAGTAAAAATCATTATTTTGAACAGAAGAAAATTTAACTGCATGCACAATTGTATGCGAATATGTATATAAATATACCTGATTTATTGAAATAAAATTTCGAAACTGACTACAATTCGAAGCCTATTACTATTTCATTGAAACATTATGATTGTGCAAACTCTTCGGCCTAGAAATACACAAATACTATTGCAAAAATGATCATTTTGTTAAGATGCATTTGTATAATTATCAAATTTCCCTACGTTTGTAATAGACCAAAGAGGCTAAATGAGCTATAAAAAATAATTACTTTGCCGTGTTAAATAAAAATTTGTTTATGAATGCATATATTTTAGAAAAGGTAATTGCATTGTAGTGCATACATTTATAGAAATTTTGACAAACGAGGAAGCAAGTTTACTAGATGCCAGTAATTAAAAGGCCTCCTTGTTTTATTAAACAGAAACTGTTACTTAGTTGACAAAGATGCAGTCAAATGGGTTTACAAAATGTAGCTATCCAATTTTGGAACTGAAAACAATTTTAAAATTATTGGAAAAATACTGAGTTTTCGCATGGAAAAGTGTAAATCATGCAAACATAACGAATATTTTCATCAAGATATAACTATGAAACTTGATAATGGATAAGGCGTTTTAATAAAATTTTATGACGAGTATCCTCGTCGTTTATCTTCGTTCGTTATTGATGGCCAGTTTTCTTTATTCTTATATTTACACTTTAGTCAAAAAATGGATTTATGTTGGCTTCAGCGATAATGCTGGAATGTTTCGAGTCGTTGTTAGATAATATTTTTGAAATTTCCTTTTACGTCAGGAGCACTTTACACCTTGAATCAAACCCATAAAAGGCCACTTTTTCTAAAATCAGTACCTAATAAACAATTGGTATGCCGTAACTTTAGATATTGATTGTCGAATTCCAAAGTATTTGTAGCTCCATTTGCATTTCAGTATGCAAAAGAACGTTCTTGTGAACCTGACGTATACATTTCGTTACGTGCCAACGCTCGATTATATGGCTAGTTTACCGTATTTACTGAATTTTTTAAAGCTAGAATATCATGCGACCAGTGAAAGACCGCGTGAAATAGGCTCAACACACGTTCTCTTATCGTAAACTAATTGATGTCGATAGATATCTACTGCCTTGTATGACAATCAAATTTGGAGTATATATATATATATATATATATATATATATATATATATATATATATATATATATATATATATACAAATAGCTTCCACTCTCTATTTCGGTGACTTTTGCATGGTGTCCGTGTTCCTGCTTCGCTGGTGTAACTTACATTTAGTAAATTTGATTTCAATATCCAATTTCAACTAATATTTCAAAATGAAAAGAAATTTGCACAAGGTGGTTTGTTCCAATTTTAATACACTTTTCCTTTTCCCGCAGAGGAGATATCACACACTTATCGCAAATTATTTTCAGTCGATTTTTTCAAAATTGGGGCTCAACCTTTCAAAATAACACCAGTTTCTACACCTCTCGGTGAAAGAGTTTTTCAAAAATAATCTGAAAAAAATTATTGTACATACGATATTCCAGTTATCAACAATTACCAATAATCTTTATTGCAACAGATACGACGCTCTGCTAAATGGTGGTGTAGAACGTGGTGTGTTGTGGTGAAAGAGGGATCACGGATTTTGAAAATGACTACCGGTTTGTCGATCAAAATTTTAGGAAGAACATTGCGTGCGTGTGCAATATTCATTATGTCGTCATAGAAAATGAATATCATAGATGTATGTATATGATGTTTTTTAGATAAGGAATGCTAGAATAATTATTTCCTACTTTAACTAAACCAAACATGGTTCCTTCGCTAAATTATGTTTAATTTTAGCAAATATCGCGCATAATTATACTCACAAATTCTTTCAGCTAATTTATGTGTTAAAATAGTTATAGCGTTTTCCATTTTTACCTTATTTACCTTTATTCCATATTTGTATTACTTTTCTTTTCTTCAGCAAAACTGTACATCTATGCAGTTGTGAAAAATATCTTAATTAATAATTAACGCTCCAATTTGTACCAATATGGCATTGTCCTTATAAAATTGGATAAGAAAACATGTTTACCGACGATCGTGTGAAACTTTAAGGTCGAGTTAGGTAACATCGTTTATGCTACAAAATATTTTGCAAAAATGATATAACAAAAAAACAAAGTAAAATATATATTTCTGACAAATTGTGCATACTTATGTCATAATATATATGTATGTGCTTTTCTGTTAGATATCACTTCACTTATTTTAGCCAAAGTTATTGTGGATTTAACTTTGCTTCATTCGTTTACTTCATCGAAATAAACTTTTACGCAATTCAATTATATCAATCGTTAACACACAATACATAAGCAATAGGCAATTGGTCAATGGTCTTAAAAGTAATCGTCAACATCATCATAGACGCCCATTAAAAGCAATTTTAAATTATTTAAAGTATATTTACCGTGTTTCACTGAAAGAGGTTGGTATTCTTAAAAACCATTGCTGAAATTGTAGAAGACGGCTAACAAATGTTATCTGGCACCGAATTTAATGATGCTGTATGCCCACTAGAGTCCGAACTTGTGCTTGTAACATGCATTATTGGTAGAAGATCAAAATAGTTATAGAGGGTAAATGCAAGCCTTCAGTTACGCCAAGACAAAATTATAATTGCATAAAATTCACGTCGATATAATAACCGAGTTTAGTGGCAAAAATGAGCTTGCATAATTATAATGTTTCATTTAGTTAAGAATGGCGCAGTGATATAAATTTATGCGAAACTAACTTTATCAGTTTAATAAAACTATTTTGTATGTGTACATTCCGCGAGTCGTATCGAACTGGAAATTGTACGTGATTGTTCGTTACATGCCGGTACACGAATTTACCTTGTGTTTTACACATGATACTTTTCGGGGTTAATTGGGATTACCAATGTAATTAAACAGGTTCAAGTAACGCTCTTTAACGTTAGTTATCGCAGAATTTGTTTTGAATTATCAAAAAGAAAAAATTAAGCATGGTTTTTAAATGTCTGGTATTAACTAATATGGTGCACTACTAAGCAATAATTTCCAAGAGGTAGACATAAAAGTTTATAAATTCTTCTTCAAATCGTAGCTTTTTCGATGTTCATTTCAATTTTTGAATCCAAAACCAAAATAAAAATAAGGGAAAATCTCGGTGTTATTGCATATAAAATAGACAATTTAATGAATATAAATCCATTTTGCAAAATCCATTCATAAAATATTATAAGGTAGAAATTCTTTTGAAAATTGATTAGAGAAATGCGCATTACTTTATTTGTTTAGCACAAAGTTTTGCTTTAATTATAATTTTCATAATTTTGACTAGCTTGACTAATTTATATGCACTTCAGTTAGGCGAACGTTTGAAGGAAACTTCGTTGATATGTAAGCGATCTTGCAATTCACTTCTGAATAATAGCACGGTACGTTTACATCATCTTCGAAGTAAATTGTACGTTTGAATTGCTTATACTTTGTAGTGTACCTAGAAAACAACATATTTTCAAAAAAAAACAACTAACATGCTTGTTAGGTAAACTTTGTGGCGCAAAACAAATGAATATATACAATAGTGTATTAGGTTTTGCGCAAATATAAGAAGGATAAACCGAAGACAGCATGAACAGAACGCTTAATCTAGTGCACAGTTGTTTCGTGCTTACTGGTGACTCATCAGTAGGAGCCGGTATTACGTGCTTTGCCCAATATTTATTTGGGTAGGGAATATTAGAATACAGGACGCTACAATTTCCTATACGAATGTGTAGACCTGCAGGATTGATTATAACTTCATTTAAAACCTTCGACAATGCGACTTAAGAGCCAACTAATTATATATAATATATATAAAGAGCCTGTAAATAGTATTAAAACTATGGCTATTGTATCAGTACCTAATATCAACACTGTGGTTGCCGAAAATTGCATGGAACCAGCACTATTGTTGACGATTGGGTATATGGTTCCAACACATTGGATTTCAAAGTAGGCTAAAGTTCACCAAAATTGAGATTGGCAAATTTTTCTGAGTACTTGCTACTCCAGCTAATCCATACACTCTGGCCTAGATCGGTATCAACTATCACATTGTGCGGTAATCTTGACAGCATTCAATTAAATATGTAAAAGTTAAATTAATTTTGTGGTGGAGAACTAATGAATATATGCAATAGTGTATTAGGTGTTGCACGGCTGCCAGTAAGCACGAAAAGAATGTGCATGACATTATACATTCCATTCATGCTATCTTCGTTTTATCCTTCTTATACATGTGCAACACCTGATCCACTATTGTAGTTATACATAATTTCTCCGCCACAAACTGCATTTACCTGTAATATATGTTAATGTATGATGTAATTATTACCGCGAAATACGACAAATGATAAAGATCTAGGCCACAGTGTATGAATTCCTTGGAGTAGCACGTGTTTAGAAATAGTTGTAATTCTTAGTTTTCGTGAATTTTAGCATATATTGAAATCCATTTCGTCGGTATATTATACCAACTTGACAACCATGGTATTTGTATCAGGTTATCACACAATTGCCTTATTTTTGGTACCATTTACAGACTTGTCACATGTATTATATATAGTGAGTTTACTTTAAAGTCGCATTGCCGAAGACTTTATAGGAAGTCGGCTTCACTACTGCAGGCTTACACATTTATATAGGAGATGGTACCGTCCTTATTCTCCATATTTCTCACCAACATATATGGTGGGTAAATGGCGTTTACCGGCTTCTACGTATGGGTCGCCAGTATGCACAAGAATATGTGTTCCGTTTTTGGCTGTTTACATATTTGTATTAATGTTTCACTAGGTGCGCCACACCTATGTCCTTTAAATTAATACAATATTTGAAGTTAATTGGGATAAATTATTTTTGTACTTGTAGCCCATTCTACAATACTGTCCCAATAGGGCGTTCTCTTGAAGCTAATTAGTAATTTAATTTCGATTTGTTGCTCGTCAGTTTGCTGTAAATTTGTGAATTAGCGTACATTTTTAAAAATTAACCGCGGTTAATGATCATCGTTGTTCTCAAATCAAAATACAGCTAGAGTCGACAGGTATTATGCTCGCTCTAATAAAAATAACCAGACGGTATTCGTAATATGAGTGAATTTTCATGATGTTGATGCTTACGATATGGTTATTGCTCCTTACAAATAGTAAACGTGCTCCGAAATCGCCATTTATTAGAGGTTAGTTCAATTATTGCTTTAACAAGCATATGTAAGCAAGGCTTCGTCATGCCGCTATCCAAATTAAATCGCGAAGTACGTGGTGGATTTTTGGTTTAGTGCCCGATCTTGCTAAAATGTGAGCTGTAAACACGAAATGTGGGATTAAATTACATTTTGCATTTGGTTTGTTTTGAATTTTATTTGTCTGTTTGGTACTCCATTGATTGCCTCGTTGCAGACTAGGCAGAGCCTAATATTTAATCGCATGTGTGTACATCAAAAGTAATCACAAAAATATGACCAAATCGGTTATTTTAATATGTCCGACGGAGTTTTGATTCTGTATTTGATCAATGATCAAATACCAAACCAAGTAACGCGTGACAGCCTGTTTATTACGGATTGAGCTGCAAAAATCTCAAATTTTGATGGTTAAGATTGAATATTAATTGCCACAATTTAACGCAGTCCTGTTTATAGCATGGCGCCCAAGCTAGAAAGATTATATCTGCAAATAATAATAGTGCAATTTTCATATTTGGGTTACAGCTAATGTAGCATAATCAAGTGTCAACGGCATATTTAATTGCGTAAGATATTCTCCTAATATTTCGCCTGGTCCATTGTGTACATACGTTTGTCAGTATAAACTAAGAATTGTGTAGTGTAGAAAATGAAATTCATCCAGCGGACCGGTCGCGTCCTTATTGGGAACTTATCACGTTCTAGCTAGATGTTGCCGCGAACAGGGCTCGAACCTGAGCCGTCTGCTTCGATATCTTGTATACTTCCCACTGAGCCACCTGCTCACACAACCAATCTTCATTTAATTATATAATAATCCTGGTCCAAAGTGTTTACAATTTAATTTCTGACCATAAAGATGCCAAAACTTTACCATACTTGTAGTATTCATTAGTTGGTTTTTCTCAAGAATTGACGCATAGTCTAATCTTTGACTGAAATTGTCATAGGGATTCTGAACGAAACTAAAATTGTTATAAGATTCAATTTTATTAGACGTTTATTCACTCTAATTTGAAACGGTATATAATTCTAGTTGGATATAATCTCGCTATCAGGTTAAGCCAAACAACATAGTATATGCTTATGAGAATGTCGAAAATAAGCGACATCACTATAAATAAATAATCGAGTAATATTTATTCAAATTCTTTTCGATGTATTGCCGATGAAAGTGAATTTTCTATATATGACCAGTGTCAAATCTCCATGTTCTTCTCGAGTGAGTTTGATGTCAAGGAAGGGAAAACTGTCGTCTTTCTCTGCCTCGAGAGTGAAATTGATGTTCGTATCGGCTCCATTTGCTTGTTTCAGGATTACGGAAGGGTCTGCTGCTTCTGAGATGAACAAGAAGATATCATCTACATAACGTTTATAGAGTGCGCACTGGTCAATTATACATTTTAGGCTCGTTTTTTCAAGATGATACATGTATACATCTGCCAGGAGGGTGCTATGTAGCTTCCCATAGCTACACCATTGATCTGGCAGTAGTATATCCCTTCAAATGTAAATTGCCCGTTTTTTGTACATGCTAATATGAGGTCTTTGATTACATTTGTGTCTAAAGGGAAATCAAAAAAACTCATTTTTGATTAGGTCACAAAATATCTCCGTTGTTTTATCCTACAAATCCAGACGCATTTATTCACAATTATTCAAAAGTAATCTTGTCAAAACACCAGAAAGAAATATTCTTCTTAGGAGCAAAATTCTGCCTAGTTAAGAAAAACCTAAGGAAACGTGACATTATTGACATTCAGGCTGGAACGAAAAATTTCTACAATGACTTAACGAAAGACATCGCCCCACATGCATTCAATGGACAAGGACTGAAAGCTGAGATAGTTAGCGCACTAGAACAATACAAAAAGGAATTCAAAGGCAGCCAAATCATCACAAAAAACACATAGACGAACTCAGAAAACTACAATCAGACAAATCCATACGACTTGCCACACCCGAAAAAGGATCAGGAATTGTTATACTTGAAGCCGACGCTTGTAGAAAGTCCATGAACGATATTGTAATTGATCAATCTAAATTCAAACAAGACATCAAACAGAAAGATGATTCAACAAATATCGAATCAAGAATTAATGCAATTCTGAAATGGATGGAAAAACACGTTTTATCATCGATGGCTGATTTGGCTATTAGACCAAAACTCATAGAAGACATCCAAAAGGCAAACCCGTCGGAACAAACACCGCAAGATTGTACGGTAAACCAAAAACTCATAAAGCCGTGACAGCCTCAGGAGCGTCATCAATGCAGCCTATTATGTCAATGATCAACGCCCTAAAGATAAACCAGCCAAGTTTCTCCACAAAATACTTCAACCAATACGAAGCATCATAAAGCAAACACTATCAAGGACTCCTTCGAGCTAGCAAATGAACTGAAGGGGAAGAAAATTTTACAGAATAAAATGGTCTCGCTTGACGTCTCATCCTTATTTACAAACATAACACTGGATAAGACAACGGAGATTTTGTGTGACCTTTTCAAGAATGATTTTTTTTATTTCCCTATAGACACCAATGTCATCAAAGACCTCATATTAGCATGTACAAAAAACGGGCAATTTACATTTGAAGGGATATACTACCGCCAGATCAATGGTGTACCTATTTGAAGCTCCATTGCCCCCTCGCAGCAGATGTATTCATGTATCATCTTGAAAAACGAGCCTAAAATGTATAATTGACCAGTGAGCAATCTACAAAAGGTATGAAGATGATATCTTGTTGTTCATCTCAGAAGCAGCAGACGCTTCCGAAATCCTCAAACAAGCAAATGGAGCCGATCCAGATATCAAATTCACTCTCGAGGTAAAGAAAGACAATAGTTTTCCCTTCCTTGACATCAAGCTCACTCGAGAAGAAAATGGGGATTTGACACTGGCCATATGTAGAAAATCCACTTTCACCGGACAATACATTCTCTACAACAGTAGTGTGCCAAAATCCCACAAAAGAAACTTAGTAAACAACCTAGCAAACAGAACCAGGAAGATCTGCTCTGAACACAAGATTGGGGAAGAACTGGGCTACCTCAGGAAAATTTTGCTAATGAACAACTACCCAGAGCGTTTCATTGATGTCAACATCAGACCACTCAGATTCGAACTAGAGAGGATACCGTCAAGCAGGTTTTCCTAAACTTACCATTTAGAGGCGACGTACCAGCCTCAATAATTGCACGGCGGCTGAATAGAATAACTAAGGAGAACTTTCCCAGTGTTAAAGTTAATATGACATTTAGTACACAGAGAATCATGAGGTTGGATGCCAAAGATCAATTGCCAATTCTCTCCAAATCATTCATAGTCTACAAATTCTCATGTATGTGCGGTAGCACATATATCGGACGTACGAAGAAGCAATTGATAAGCAGAATCCAGCAACCTTTTCCACAGAAATTGATTAACAAAGGCTTGGCACCGTCTGGAAAATCAGCTATTTCCGATCATATAATGGCAACGGGGCATCCAGTCAATTCAACCATTTTCTCAATTCTACATAAAGCAAAATCAGAAAAATTATTATTTATTTATGAAGCACTTTATATAAAACAACAAGCACCTGACCTAAATATTCAAAAGTTTCATCAACATGATATTCTAATCGACAGACCAAGAATTACAAAATTCACCAACAATTTACTAATATCCAGGCAAGACCGAACAGGTTCTCGACTAGGATCAACAGACATTCAATCGGATTGGCAACAAATTGAAGATGAAATAACAGAGGCGCATACAGTGACAGAAGTTTCCAAACATTATGAGCGTTCAACACTGCAATCCACACTTGCGCTGTTACCTCGTGAAGAATACAAATTTGCGCAAAAGGGTGAAACGATAAACTACACTTGAAAAAATAGCACTCGTACACGTAAAAGCGAACAACGCACACAAATGGTTAATTCTCAAACCATCAAAACAATAATGACCAGATCTCAGACATCACTTCGCAATACAGCGATAATGACCTTTACATGCAAACAGGCACACACAAACACAAACGCTTACACAATCACCAATCAGCCAAAACAAGAAATAGAAGTAAAAACGAGTCAGATTAGTTACCACTTGCATAATCAATTTAAAACACAGAATGTATATAAATGAAATATTGTAGAGCGATGTTTAGTATTCTCGAAATAAAAGGCCTTTATCCACTTTATTATTAAAGTGTTTTTTCTTCCTAATTAGAAATAATATATATATATATATATATATATATATATATATATATTCTTGGTTGAAACATAATTTCTTCTAATTACAATATGTAAGTAGCTGTTTTGTAAATGACAAAATAAAATATATAAGTCCCAGTTGCGCAAGTTGACACTCCCAGAGAATCAAGTTGCTTACTGTTTGTGTATGGATTGGCCAATAATGGATAGTCATTGTGAATATAATTTTTTTTATTTTTAAGTATAAGAATACCAATATTGTGCAATATGGAGTCCAGATTATTATCCGCTGGCTTATATAACGCATCATTGTGGCAAGCACGTGTAATCTTCTACTCTAATTTGTAATTATATTAGTCAGAATCATGCAAAAAAATTACTTTAAAATTATTTTCGTTGTTAAGGTTTAGTCTATTGGTAAATTAACAAGATAGCGGGTTTCTAAGATACGAAGTGACAAATTTGTTCTTGCTTTTTGAAATTATATTTAATTTCATCCGGATGCCAATTGAAAGATTTCCTCATACTCAGGTAGAGATTATACTAGTGACACTAAATCGCAGCTACGATAAGTTTCTTCAAATGTATTTTGTTCGCGCATGCAAGTTAGCATTATAATATGGGTTCCCGTAGAGTTTACAATTATTATTTTACCCAGAATTGTCTTAATTATCCATAGTTCTGTTATTAAATGTAAAAATACGTTCCGACAATATGCGAGATAACCTTTTTCACACTATCAAAATAATGCCTGATTATTTAACCCACTTGCTTTATATTTAATCAAAATTTCTGTAGGAATTTTCCCGCATAGCGGCCTTTTGTAAAAAGATTTTGGTTTCTGCATAAATCTGTTTCATTTATTGTAAGTGTGCGACTTTTACATTGCGCCTAATGTTCTTTCGTTTGTAATATTGCTCATGTATAAATGTTTGAGGCAAATGTCAAAATTGACACGTTTCCCACCGGAAAATTAAAAAAAAAATTGTTGTACACCAATTTCAGTTTGCTTTAAATAAATGCTGCTTGGGCCATCAGTGTCCATCAAAGTGGTAATCTAACAGTAATTTTATTGCTTGGCATGAAATAATCTTTGTTAAGTTCTTCGTTAGATTCTAATACAGACATCCGTTTGCGAAATTTTGATGTCCGAGGAAACGCACTTCCTGCTTTATTGGCAACATTTCCTATTTAAATGTAACTGCCAAGCAATGGCTTTTGACAGAAATTTACAAATGTGGCATTACTATCTGTCCTTACATGTGACCATTTTTTCATAATCATTTTTCTTTGTAGGCTATCTGACTCTAAGTGGAAAGTTAGGTGCTTTATCAATCCTTCTCCATATATTCATAACAAATAACATACGAAGCGATTATTTTTTGACAGCAGCTCTACTATCAATTTTCGTGAGCTGATGGACCATGTTGCTACCCTGAAATGGCCAACGTCTTGGAGATATATACTGAAGTTGCTGTACAATAGGTGATGTTTTGTTCACAAATTTTGGTACAGCTTTCAAGCCATTTATTGTCAATATTCTGCATAAACACACGTCATATCGTACAAAAAATTTAATAATTACCAACAAATTGTTTATCAGAATTCCGAATCGAGTTTTTATTTGCTACAATAACAATGCCTGAAATTGGTTGGCATTTCCAATTTTTGATGGCACACTTTACGGTATCTGTATTTCAGAAAACATTGTGTTGGTACCCTTTTAGAATTGGCTTTGAAGTTGCACTGTTTAAGACTCTATTTGGAGCCAATTGTGTTATTGCTTGAATACACATGCGTATACGAGATTTTACCATCCAACTGTCCAACGTTACGTGGTGAAAAAAATACACTGGGTATAAGGCGCAGAACAGGCACTTACCGTTGAGTAGCCTGTAAGAGCGAAAGAGTGTGAACATGAGATTATATCTTTCGTTCATGGTGACTTTGTTTTATCCTTGTCATCGCATTTGTTACTAGATGAGCAACACAACAGACAAAGTGCCGCAAATCTGAAAGATATGTTAATAACCGTTAATTTTGATAAATAATGTCTATCATTTAAAGAGTTGGGAAGAAGCTGTAATTCTTCATTATGGTGCAATTAAGTATATCTTGAAATCCATTTTTCTGATACCATCTACCGATTCGGCATATATAGTGTTGGTACCCTCTACAGGTCCAATATGTATTATATATTGTGAGATGGCTTTGGAGCAACATCATCGTAGACTTCATATGGATATAATCACTGCTTTAATAAAGATTCACATAGGAGATTGTAACATTGAAATATCTCACATTTATCTACCAAATATCCTGTGGGTATATGTATTACCGACTCCTATACAGCTACCGAACGTAACTCGAAACCTACGTATAAATGAGAAAATAACTTTTGTCCATACTGACTTATATAGATCGTTTCATAATTTTATATTTCATTGCATTTAAGTACGGGTTCTAATAGACAGGAGCGGACGGAACGCACCCAACGTATTGTACAAACGACCTGGTAATATGCGAGGTTTTTTCCCACACTATTTTGGTAATCGGAAAAATTCTATAGTATAATCGTTTGTTCCCACTTACCCAACTTGATACTTTGTGCAAAAGGCAACAATAAAAATGTTTAACATCTTTTTTTACTTTCTAAAATGTAATATATAATAATGCCTTTTGAATAATTTGCTTCTTTTCTAGCATAAATATAACGATACGTAGGTTAAATATGTTATTATGAACAACGGCAATGAATAACCTCATCTGTAAATGATTTGGGACAAAATTTAACATTTATTGGAGAACACAAATGAGAACATAATAAGGCTAACGCTGCTATGATAGTTTGTTTCCATTTCCATGCAAAGTTTTGCCTTGCCTCACGCAAGTAGAGTTTAAAAAAAACAATAGTAGAACAGCAGTGATTGTAAAATGTGGAAGTCACAAAGCTATGATTTTAACCGTAATTAAAATAATTGTGCGACATGGGCAACACAAACACGCATCTATACATTTCCATCGGGTCTACTATAAGTTTAAGTCAGCGTAAAATTTAGGTAGACATTTTCTTGGAAACGATTGCCCATCCTAATTAGTAGTTAAACTAAACGAAGAAAAGATTAAATTGTTAACTTAATTTTCTGAACGGTTTTCTTTCGGACGTGTCCGCGTGTTGTATTATTAGTCTTAAGTAAAAAATTCAGATTGACTTCGATTAGATAGCAAACGTAACATACATGTTAAAAATTTGTTCGAGTAAACAGTTAATGATAGAACTCCATGACTAGCATAATTTTATGCATTTATTCTGTAAAATATCAGAGAAGGAAATTTTTTTATATTTTTATTATGTGAAAAATATGCTGGTACTTTAGAAGAAAGTCGTCTCAGCCTTGGAGCTACAGTGAGTACTTCTGCAATATTGCTGGAAATCTCGCAAATTTCATCCAAAAACAATTGGTAAAAATTCGACGTGTTTGTGGTCACTAAGCGGCTTTTTTCCAGCGTTCAAAATCCAATAAACAGCGCTTTAAATGCAGACTTTTTAAATGCCGTTACCATTTGAATTATATTTTTATTAAACACACCTATTAAGAAGGCTTGAAACGTATGTTGGGCAACCTTTGGACAATTATAAATACAAAATATTCATGTAGCACAAAATCTACTGCAAATCTGCTTTGGTCGGTACAGATATTTCTTGTTGCCAAGCAAAGTATTTTTTATACCAGTAATTATAAGTAAAACATTGAAATTTACTTACTCTTACACCGAGTGTTAATCTCATTAACTCTCAATATAAAAATAAATTTGTTATTTTTACACTTGAATTCCCCTTATTTTTTATAAAAAATATTGTTGAAAATTCTGCAACAGTTTTTTTTATATCCCTTAGTGTATCTGTATTGTTAGGTCGTGCTCATTTTTTACAATTTTTGGTTTTCCCTGTTGCAGTTTTATATTTACGAATGTTTTTGTCAAGATTCATATCACTTCAATAACCTTTTGAGCTTTCAATGTATATTTAAACGAATACGATTCACAAGATAAAATTGTTTGGATTTAAACGGTTTTATGAATTCGATGTCAGTCAAAAAGGGAATATTTTGATAAGCATAGCAGAGAATAAAATCAGATAAAAAAAAGTTTTTCGAGCTTCTATGGCTTGCTTACTGTTAGATAAAATTTTGGAAACTGACTTCAATTAAATATTTCAGATAGTTGATCAATTAATTTTCGAAATAGAATATTCAAGCCATACCTTGAATTTAAGTGGTTTATTAATTAGAATTGCAGTAATCTTCTTAAAATAAATTCGTAACAGTTTATGGAATTATAAAATGAAGGGAAGTCAATAAAAAATCTACTATTTAATTGTTACTTATTTAATGATTCAGAATATAACTTTGAACTTCTAACCACAAATTTCTAAAAAAGTTTTTTTTGGAAATATAAATTTATATTCATTTGAGTCAAAAGGAAACGCGAGTAACTTTTATGTAAAGATTGTGTGGTTTTTGTAGCATGTAAACAAACATAATTTAATTAAAGCGTTATTTAAATTGTTTAATAAATAACCAGTTCAATATCTTTTACTGCCAATCTTATTAAACACGGATATAAACTTCACATTTTTAGCATGCTGAATTACAAACGCACAAACAAATATATTAAAAGTTTCAATCTCTTTACTAATTCTGGTGGGTCAACAATGTGTTTTACTATTATGGAATTTTATATTAGGTATTGCGTACAGAATAATAAATCGGTTAAAATATAACTAAAAGGGTACAATCATATTTTCACATTCATTTCTGGCTTACTGACGATTCATCAGTATGAATGGATAGTTCGCCCTATACCCACTATATGCACAGTCAAATAATTTGGTTCAGGTTCTCGGTACCGTCTCCTATGCGATTTTGTATGGTTTTCTGACATAACGGGTATTCAGATTAAGTTGTATTACTCAATTTTGGTTAAATTTTGCCAATCTAGAAGTCCAAAGTTTCGATACCTTGTAATGGTTCGGCATTTTGTTAACCATAATTTTGGTAAAATTTACAGGCTCTATATATATTAAACATAAGGAGTTACCTTTGAAAAGGAATTGTCAATTTTTAAAAAAAAATGATGTTAACACCATTATTACTTGATTATACGTTAGCAGAGGAGTTTGTACCGTAACCTGCCCTACATATTTTGAATAAATATATAGTTGGTATTGGGACTTGTACCAGCTCCTATTGATAAAACACAAACAAGAATGGCACTTATGTGTACGTTAAATTATAGCTTTTGTTCATATTGAATTTGGTGTAGCCTTCCTATCCCATTTGAAATAATTTGTTAGCAGGTACGAAATACCTAATACAAAATTGAATTAAATACATTTTACATTTGATGCAATTTTCTTTTAGCTTTGTTTTCAATTGCTTTAAAATTCATTTTATTTCTTTTGTCGAAAATGGACACATCCAAAAATTTATTTATAATGTACTATTTAAATAAATTAATGAACAAGCAATCTTTATTATATCCCGAGCTTTATTGTTTCAATATGCGATAATACTTTTCATAAATTCATTCATTTAATGGAAATAGTTAATCAAATATAAGTAGATATAGATCTGTCTTGTCAACTGCTTCAATAAGTAAAACCTCGGTTTACTTATAAGGGATTATATTTTTTAAAACACAAAATCAACCTTTTAGAGATATTCCAACGAAAAGATTTTGGTTTTGTGCTAGGAGCTTAACGACATAAAGCAGACATTATTTCAAATTTTTAATACAGTTTGGTATATATCCTTTATGTTCGAAGTCTTAATGTGTCAATAATGTGCATATAACTTAACAGTACGTACATCGACGCCCTACCATATTTACACTTACCTTACAAATAAACAATGTAGACACTTATTTGTGACCAATTTGTCATCAATTGTCTTTAAATAATTAATTGTTTGTTAATAAAAGGGTATATGTCCAGCGAATTATACTATTTCTGCAACCATCATAAGTTTGGTTCTGATAAAGATGCACAGATCAAGGCAAAACAGTCTTTTTGATATTTCTTCAACGTAACTGGCAAAATAAAGGCTACTAGTTAAATATTATTTTCAAGTTTTCATAAATTTTAACGCCACAATTTAACGCACTGCACTGGACTTAATAACTACAATATATATACACTCCTTACAGTACGATAATTAAGAAAATAAATGATTAAGTTTAATTATCTAAGTCAAAATAAAGCAGCAGGATTTTGTCTGCAATTCAGACTACTTAAGTCATCTGGCGCAAATTTGACAAAAAATTTTGGTTGAACGAAAAATAACACCTTCCAATTGAGTAGAAATTCACGGCAGGTGTCAACACTACGTCAACTCTGTAAAATATCAAGATTAAAATAGAAGTTTAGTGATATCATCGTTTTGTACTCTTGAACTTCATAGAAGTGTACAGTTTAGTCCGCAAAGTGCTTGAATGGACAAATGACCAATTTATACACCGATTATTGGGAAGAAATAAAATATGCAATCTTGTTTTGATGTTGTGCACCAAATAATAAATTGGTTCAAATAGGACCAGAAAGCTAAACCGAAATCAGCATGAACGTAAATTATAATCATATATACACATCTGTTTCGTTCTTAGTGGCGACTTAATAATACGAGTCAATATTACGCGATATATCAAAAATATACGAGTTATTGCGTTCAAGCTTACATTGGTTCTTCCCCTGGTTCTATTTGAACTAATTTGATACAAAGTTTGCAACATCTATTACACAATTGCCTATATGCTCCTTCTTCAAAACTATCTATTTATAACTTTTATATATTTAATTGTATGATGTCATGATTACAGTGAAATATGATAACTATTATAAATCAATACCAGCGTGTATGGATTTGCTGTAGAACATGTTATAATTCTTAATTTTGGTGAAGTTTAGTATGAATTTAAATTCATTATATTGGTATCATACACCTTTTCGCCAATCCTAGTCTTGAAATCGCGTAATGACACAAAAGTAATAGTGTTCGTATTGTTTACAGGCATGGAATATACAATTTGTTTTCAGTTGTCTTTAAAGTCGTATTCTCTATGACTTTTATGATATTGGCTCTACTACTACGGGTTTACACATATGCACAGAAGATTGCACCGTCTAATTGGCCCATATATTTGACGAAATATATAGCCAGTATAGGTCGTAGTATCGGCTCCTACTGATGAGTCACTACCAATCACGAATATCATGCGTATATGAGATTATAAATTTCAGTAATGCTGACTTTGGTTTATCCATATGATCCTAAATGCGCAACTCCTAATACAAAAGTATCCAATTTGTCAATGAAAGTGCAAAACGTTTGCTTATATTATCACATATCTTCCAGTGTAATTAAATGAATGAATAAACTCAAGGCTTATGGAGTTCACAGAGCCGGCACTGGCCCGCAAATATTCATGAATTGTGCGGTATCAACACAATTAGTATCATCTCTGGAAGTTATTACATGAAGGCATACGTTCCATGATGATGTACTCTAGAACGTCAAGATACAACACCATTTCTCAATTAAATTAATAGCCATAAATATACTTTCTGTGGATGAGATAAAGAAATGTTATTTTAATAAGCATTGTATAGCATTCTGCAAATGTAAATAAATAAAAAAGCCCAAATAAAATTGGGTCAAAATTCCATGACTATTCACTATAGTGCAATAAAAATAGTGAAACAAGTTCAAATGATAAAATTTCTCATATTGAGTTAAATGAAATCTAGCGCTGTCGCATCGAATGTGTAAACTTTTATGCTTTTTAATACATTTAAATACGTGAGTAACCCTAACTTAATTTAATTCGTTATGTTTTTTAAATAGCCAAAAATTAAAGAGTAACAGACAGTATGACAAATTAGGCAAATATGAATTAAGCGTTTGTACGTATCTATCCTATTATATATGTACATTTATACGTGTGTAAATTTATACTTCTGCATGTAAACATGTATAAATTTAAGTATGTACCATGTATGTATTTATTTATGTTTCATGTATGTATGTATTTATGTATGTATGTATGTATGTATGTATGTATGTATGTATGTATGTATGTATGTATGTATGTATGTATGTATGTATGTATGTATGTATGTATGTATGTATGTATGTATGTATGTATGTATGTATGTATGTATGTATGTATGTATGTATGTATGTATGTATGTATGTTTTGTATGTATTTATGTATGTATGTATGTATGTGTGTATGTATGTATGTATGTATGTATGTGTGTATGTATGTATGTATTTATGTATGCATGTATGTATGCATACATGTATGTATGTATGTATGTATGTGTGTATGTATGTATGTATGTATGTATGCATATATGTATGTATTTATGTTTGTATGTATGTATGTATGTATGCATGTATGTATGTATGTATGTACGTATGTATGTATATATGTACGTATGTATGTATGTATGTATGTATGTATGTATGTATGTATGTTTGTATGTATGTATGTATGTATGTATATATGTATGGCATGTATATATGTATCGTATGTATGTATGCAAATATTTATTTATGTATGCATACATGTATGAATGTATGCATGTATGAATGAATGTATGTATGCACGTAAGTAAGAATGTATGAATGTAAGTATGAATGAATTTATGTATTTATGTATGTATGTATGTATGTAGGAATGTACATATGTAGGTATATAGGAATGTATTTATGTATGTATTTATACATGTATTTATGTATGTATGTATGTATATATTTATGCATGTATTTATATATGAATGTATTTATGTCGTTGTGTGTATAAATGTATTTATGCATGTTTTAGGTGTTCATGTATGTATGTATGTATGTAGGCGTGTATGTATATATGTACTTGTGTATACTTGTATTTATATAAGCATGTGTGTATTCTCGCAGTATTGAAAAGTGATGTCTGAGATCTGGTCATTATTATTTTGATGGCTTGAGAATTAACCATTTGTGCGCATTGTTCACTGTGACCTATACAAGTGCTATTTTTCCCAGTATAGTTGATCGTTTCACCTTGTTGCGCAAATTTATAATTTCCACATGGTAACAGTGCCAGTGTGGATTGCAGTGTTAAACGCTCATATTGTTTGGAAACTTCTGTCACCGTATGCGCCTCTGTTATTTCCACTTCAGTTTGTTGCCAATCCGATTGTATGTTTGTTGATTCTAGTCAAGGGCCTGTTTGTTCTTGACTGGATACTAGTAGATTGTTGTTGGATTTTGTTTTTATTGGCCAGTCGATAAGAATATCATGTTGATGAAACTTTTGAATATTAAGGTCAGGTGCTTGTTGTTTTATGTAAAGGGCTTCATAAATAAATTAATAAATTTCTGATTTTGCTTTATGTAGAATTGTGAAATTGGTCGAAATGACAGGGTGCCCCGTTGCCAATATATGATCGGAAATAGCTGATATACCTGACGGTGCCAAGCCTTTGTTAATCAATTTCTGTGGCAAATGGTGCTGGATTCTGCTTATCGATTGCTTCTTCGTACGTCCGATATCTGTGCTACCGCACATACATGAGAATTTGTAGACTAAGAATGATTTGGAGAGAATTGTCAATTGATCTTTGCCATAGATGAACTCAGAAAACTCCAATCAGACAAATCCATACGACTTGCCACACCCGACAAAGGATCAGGAATCGTTATACTTGAAGCCGACGCTTACAGGAAGGCCATGAACGATATAATAAATGATCAATCTAAATTTAAGCATGACATCAAACAGAAAGATGATTCAACAAACATCGAATCAAGAATTAATGCAATTTTGAAAAAAGATGGAAAAACACGTTCTAACATCGATGGCTGACTCCGAGATTAGACCAAAACTCACAGAAGACATCCAAAAAGCAAAACCCGTCGTAACAAACACCGCAAGATTATACGGCAAACCAAAAACTCATGAAGCCGTGACAGCCTCAGGAGCTCCCTCGATGCGGCCCATTATGTCACTGATCCTCGGTGACAGAAGTTTCCAAACAATATGAGCGTTTAACACTGCAATCCACACTGGCGCTGTTACCATGTGGAAATTACAAATTTTCGCAACAAGGTGAAACGATCAACTGCACTGGGAAAAATAGCACTTGTATATGTAACAGTGAACAATGCGCACAAATGGTTAATTCTCAAGCCATCAAAACAATAATGACCAGATTTCAGACATCACTTTGCAATACTGCGAGAATGACCTTTACATGCAAACACGCATACACACAAACACAAACGCATACACACTCACCAACTAGCCAAAACAAGAAACAGAAGTAAAAACGAGTCAGATTTGTTACCACAAGCATAATCAATTGAAAATCCAAAATGTATAAATATGTATGATTGTATAAGAGATGATTAGTATTCAAGAAATAGATGGCCTTTATCCACTTTGTTATTAATGTGTTCTTTATTCCTTATTATAAATATACTGTGTTAAATTAAAAAGGCATGGAAATTATAAATATATATATATATATATATATATATATATATATATATATATATATATATTTTCATATGAATATGTAAAAATGTTTGTATGCATGCATACATGTATATATATTTTTATCTATGTATCAATGTTTGGATAGATGGATGTATTGATATATGTGTGTAGGAATTTTTCAATATATACATTTATGTGTATATTGAATATTTGTTTGAATATGTGTATATTCATGTATGTTTATGCATTCTGTTTACGTTAATATGCATGGTTTTATATTCGCATGTAACTATTTCTGTCTACTTATCTATTTGTATATATATATATATATATATATATATATATATATATATATATATATATACATTTATTCATATATATCGGAGATCCATGCTTAAATTTAACGTTCAATCTAGTCAAAATATTTATTCGTTTCGAAACAAACGACGTTAATTGCTTTTAATTAATTATAATATTTGAAAATGTAAACAAAGTTCTCGTTAACAATAAAATTTTTCAGGAAAGGTACGATTCGAATATATACGCATCTTATTTAAATCAATTTTGCGAGCTTGATGTAAACACCAATCCTATTGTATTTAACCAGACGTCGAACAACATAACAAAACTACCGTCAGTCGCAACGCAATGACGCCTTTCGATCTTCCTTGATCATCATCAGAGTACGGCGGCAAACTGACTAGCGAGGATCAAACCGCATTGAATATATATGGAAGTCAAATTTAGATATGCGGCTCTTACCTCTAGCATTCTTGCATACATTGAATTTCAGTTAAATACTGTTTATTGCGAAGAACTAATATATATGCAAGTATGTATTAGGTTTTGCGAGCCTTTGGTTTATCCTTCTGGTCACAACTGAAATAATTTGTTACTAGGTTCGCAAAACCTAATACATACTTACATTGAATTTGTTTCGATTGAGTTGATCTATTTAATAAAAGTTTGAATTTTGAAATGATTATGAAAACCAAATTTGCAAAATCTATATTTATAACAAGTTTGCGATATTGATCTAAACACCAGCTCCATTTTATACGTATATAGACTAAGCTTTGCATAATGTAGAAAATGTAATTCGTCCAGTAGAATGGTTTCGTCCTTATTATAAATTTGTGTCAAAGAAATTCTATTGTTCGAAATATATTGGAAATATATACCCACATAAATTTTTTAAAAGCGGGACAAAAATTAAATACGAATAAAAAAAATACCAAATCTTATCAAATCATTGATAAATTTAACTATGTGTAAAGATCGATATTCAGTTGGCAACGTGTATTTGGTGTTGCGCAACTAATAACTAATCACTTCAAATATGACCAGAAGGGTAAACCAAAATCAGCATGAACAGAATATAAAGTATCACCTCTTGCTTGATATGTGATATTATATAGGGGATTGTACCGTCCATTTTTCCCATATACCTCACCCAAATATATAGTGAGTAAAATCAATATTTCGGCTCCTATTAATAAGTCGTCAATAAGTAAGAGATTATACGCTCCGTTCATGCTATATTTGGTTTATACTTATTGTCATATTTTAATCAGTTCATTACAATTCTCACAATACATAATACACATTAACAAATTTGTTCAGTTGTGACCAGAAGGATAAACCAAAAGCAGCATGAACGGAAAGTATAATCTCATGCACATTCGTTTCGTGCTTACTGGCGACTCATCAGTAGGAGCCGGTATTACGCCCTTTAACCACTATATATTTGGTCAAGAATGTGGAATAATAGGACGGTACAATCTCCTAGACGAATGTGTAAACCTGCAATAGAGAAGCTAACATCGTATAGTCTACGACAATGCGACTTCAACGCTAACTCACACTATATAATATATATACCGAGTCTGTAAAGGATACTAACACTATGGCTATTGTGTTAGTAACCGATACCAACATTATTGTACCGAAAAGGTACATGGTACTAACACTATGGCTTCCGAGTCGGTACATGGTACCAACATGATGGATATCAATTTATGCTATAGTTCACCGAAATTGAGAATTACAACAATTTCCGAACACCTGTTACTCCAGTTAAATCCATACACTCTGGCCTTCATCGATATCAGTTATCACATTTCGCGGTAAGCATGACATCATTCAATTCAATATATTACAGTTAAATACTGCTTGTTGCGAAGAGCTAATATATATGCAAGTATGTATTAGGTTTTGCGAACCTAGTAACAAATTAGTTCAGTTGTGACCAGAAGGATAAACGAAAGGCAGCATGAACGGAAAGTATAATCTCATGCACATTCGTTTCGTGCTTACTGGCTACTCATCAGTAGGAGCCGGTATTACGCCCTTTAACCACTATATATTTGGTAGAAGAATGTGGAATAATAGGATGGTACAATCTCCTAGACGAATGTGTAAACCTGCAATAATGAAGCTAACATCCTATAAAGTCTAAGACAGTGCGACTTCAACGCTAACTCACACTATATAAAATATATACCGAGTCTTTAAAGAATACTAACAATATGGCTATTGTGTTAGTAACTTATACCAACTTTATTGTACCGAAAAGGTACATGGTACTAACACTATGGCTTCCGAGTCGGTATATGGTACCAGCATGACGGATATCAATTTATGCTTAAGTTCACCGAAAATGAGAATTACAACAATTTCTGAACACCAGTTCCTCCAGTAAATCCATACGTTTACGAGTATCAAATAAACGCCAATCCCATTGCATTTAACCAGTAGTTAAACAGCAAACGCAACTACCGTCGCTTACACGTCCTTTTTGTATAATAAACGAACATTGATTGCGGGGCGGCGATAACATTCACTATAATCAAATTTGCGAAATCGATATAAACACCTGACCAATTAGGTACTTACATTTTGTCATTATAAACTAAGAATTATATAGTGTAGTAAAGGCAATTCATCCAGTGGACCAGTTTCGTACTTATTGGGAACTCATCATGTATTGGCAAGAATTTGCCGCGGACAGGGCTTGAACCTGGGACGTATGCTTCGGAATCTGGTGCTTGAACCACTGAGCCATCCTGCACACAATTTTCAGTCATATACTAACTAATGTAACTCGGTTAGTCTTTTTTCTCTTTTAGGTGGAGCTCATATGGCATCTATTTAGAAACAAAGTTCCAACTAACCATCCCAAATCTGTCATTACTGAACAGACACCACTCTACATATAGTAGTGGTATTGAAATGAACATTTATATAATTAAACGAACATTGGTTGCGCGGGCGGTGATAACATTTACTATTGTAACGACACAAATCAATCGCCGACATATTGCGTAAATTAAATTCAAATTTATTTACGTTGCACCAATGAGAAAAAAGCAAATTGCCGTTTAACCACGTTTAACCACGTTTAACCAATAGTATGCAAGTACACATATTGCATGCTATTTAAGCACGGTAATTTACCATGCAAGTCAGTTGTGGCATTTGCCTTCTACCTGCTTCACGCGTGTGCGTTCTGTCGGCTGTCAATACGTGTGCGCTCTGTCGGCTGTCAATACCTACGCTGGTGATTTGATAGTTTCACCAACAACTAACTACATCCGTGACTCATCTTGTTGCGGGATACCGGAGAGACGAGCCAATTGAGTGCAGGACCTGCAGGACACCATACACAACGCGATTACAGCTCAACCACGGGAGCGACAACTCAACCAGAGTCCACCCAAGGCTCTAGGACATCTTCAACTCTGAAGACTTCAAGCGAACGCATTACCAGGCCCTCTTAAGGGCCCCCATATCAGTAACTAATCTCTATTCAGAGCACCTTAACCGAGTTTGTAACGTCGTACGGCATTTACTTGAAGCCGGGGCGTTTACAAAATTGGCGACCGCGCCAGGATATTGATTATTGTTCTGATTTTTTTGGTATAAATAAAATTGACTTCCTTTTTCATCTATTTGGGATAAAAATCGATTAAGATTTGCGTTTTATCTACCGTGATCGTGGCCATCTGTGAATTTTTTTGGGTATATATATATATCGCGGTTTGTGTTGGGGGATATAATAATAATAGATTGACATTTGTGTTTTCTTTACCCTGACCGTGGATTTCTGGGAAATTGTTGGGTATATATTCGTGGATTTGTTGAGATAATAATAACACATCGGCATCAAAGGCCAACGGGTCCTTTGTTCATCTTTTCTACGTACAAAACGGCACCGTACGTACTCAACAACTCAACTTCGGATTGTTGGAAACAGTGACTTCTTTGTTCTGCTCTTATTCAACCGTGGAAGCTGTTTGTGGGTAAGCGTTTCGTTAAAGTATATTTATATATTTTCATATTGCTTTTAATTTATGCTTTTAAGATCCCGTAAGATTGTTAAAATGTCAGGTCCAATTTTAGATATTGATGTTCCTGTTTGGGATGGAGATAGTGAGCTATTCTTTATGCGCGTAGACTCCGCTTTCTCCCCGTTTCCTGATTATGACAGTCATCAAAAACTGTCGAAGGTTTTTGCTAAACTACCTTCTGAATTGCAGCGACGGATTTATCCTAAGCTTGAGGCCATTAGGAAGCTACCTAATCCCATTTTGGGCCTACAAAACGAGGTAGAATCCTTGCTTGGACCCACTGAAACTGAGCAGATAATAAACAAATATGCGCAGTTAGATATGCCAAATCTTGGCCCCATAGAAATACTGAGGGAATTACGGAAACGTTGGTATAAAACCAACATTTCTGACCATGAGGCTAAGGTTGTTTTTATTAACAATCTTCCCCAAACATTAAAACTCTTTGCCAGACAGCTCCCCAACACTCTCTCTATAGATGACTTATCTGAGAGATGTGAGTTAGAATATAGGGTTTTGGAACCCAAAGTGAATCCATCATCCTTTTCTTCACCCCCGCAAGATGATAGAATCTCCTCCTTAGAGAGAACAGTGGCGAACATGGCCAAAGTTCTAGAAGGATTGGCCATTACCAAATCGGAGATAAATCAAGTGAATGCTCGACCAAAATTCGTTTCCAAGTCAAATTATAATGGTAGGCGGCGATCGAGATCTCCGCAATCATTTAATAAATATGCTCCAAAGAACTGGTGTTATAACCACCAGAAGTTTTTTATGCTTGCCAAGTTTGTCTTTGTCGTTCCGAAGAATTTCCGAATGAGTGTCAATTTCCACAGCTGACGGAGAGGACAACAGACCGCAGGCACAAGGGTGCATCAGTATCGGGAAACGTCTGGCGCAGGAAGTAGAAGACCGTACTTTCTGCACATCAACGGCATCAACGGCGCTACAGGGAAGAAGCCAACTACAATCCGACATCCCTGTCGACTCTTTTCGTCCACGCCGAATTTTTCACATAGAGAACCAAACAGACAATGCCGGTCGCAATCACCAGCCTACTTGTTTGCATGACCCGGCCAAACAGCCAAACGAACTTCTGCACCTTCTTGATTTCAAAACTGGCGAAGAGTACATCGTAGACACAGGTGCGGCAGTCTCAGTTCTCAAAGGTGATTCAATGGCCGAGATGTCGCTAGGCGTTCTTCTCGCAACAGCTACAGGCGAGCCCATACCAACTTATGGCTGCCAATACCGCACACTCAACATAGGTCTACGACGTGAATTTTCCCACAACTTCATCATTGCCAAGGTCTCACATAATATAATAGGCCTTGATTTCCTTCTAAAATTTCGGCTCATTGTTGATCTTGCCAATCAAAAGATCATCGACCCCTCCACCGGACTTGAACAAAGCTTTTGGACACTTGCCTCCGAGCGTTTGGAGTTACAGGTCATTCAGCCAACCCCAGTGCATCATTCAGCAGAGATATCAGCAGCTCTTCGAAAATACAAATCGCTTTTCGATCTTAACAAATCCGATCTACGAGTCTCCAACACGATGCATCATATCGTCACAGAAGGACAACCTATTGCACTCAAGAAGCGACCACTGGCTCCTGCTAAGCTGAAAGCTGCCCAAGAAGAATTCTCAAGGCTTTTGGAAGAGGGAATCATCAGACCATCGAAAAGTTCATGGGCGTCACCACTGCACTTAGTCTCAAAATCAAACGGATCGTACAGAGCCTGTGGAGACTACCGTAAGCTAAATTCAGTGACAAAATCTGATGCATATCCTATTCCAAATATCAACACTTTACTTGAAAAACTCAACGGCAGCAATTTCTTCTCAGTGATTGACCTCAGACAAGCGTACCATCACATACCGGTAGCACCAGAGGATATCGAGAAAACTGCAGTCATCACTCCATTTGGCCTTTTTGAATATCTTTACATGCCTTTTGGACTTAAGTGTGCTACTCAGACATTTCAAAGATTCATAGACAACATACTTCGCGACGACTCTGCTTATTGTATGTCATATCTAGATGACATTATGGTATTCAGTCCAGATCTAGAATCTCATGCGAAACATCTACGAAATGTCCTCTCACGCTTATCCAACCACGGACTCAAGATCAACTGTGACAAGACGCAGATTGCAACTTCATCCGTCGACTTCTTAGGGCATCGTATCACGGCCCAAGGTATTCAACCGTTGCCGTCAAAGACGAATTCAATCAAGAATATCAAGTCACCAAGGACTTTGAGCGATTTGCAGAAAATCCTGGGAGTACTAAACTATTATCGCAAGTTCCTTCCAGGCCTTTCAAAACAACTTTATCCTTTGTGCAGGCACCTGCGGAACCGAAAAGGACTTAGCAAGAATTCCATCATTGCTTGGTCATCCGAAGACGAGGAATTACTTCGACTTGCCATCAACTCGTTAGCAAATGCCACAATGCTAACGCATCCAGATTTTGAAAAGCCATTTCTACTCACGACAGATGCTTCTGAATTCGCTATTGGAGCCACTTTGGAACAAGAGATCGACGGAGTTCGGAAGCCTATCAGTTTCTACTCGCGTACTCTCCAACCAGTAGAAACGAGGTACGACACTTTCGGCCGAGAACTTCTCGCCATCCACGACGCAGTGCGCCATTTTATCAGCATCATTGGCAGTAGCAGATTTGTTGTTTTCACAGATCATGCACCACTAGTTAGCGCACTTCGAAACGCAACTTCATCTATCGCCAAGTACCCTGCCAGAGTGGAAAGACAGCTTTCTCGTCTAAGCGAATGGCAATTTGACGTCTTTCACGTCAAGGGCAAACAGAACTTCATTGCAGATGCCCTGTCTAGGCCAGACGTCTCTCTACAACCACCTTCGCCGTCACCATTCACTGTCAACTCCGTGGCACTCAGTGAACCTGCACTAACGCCAACTCTCCTGCGAACTGAACAACGCGGTGACATTCACATTCAAAGATCAATAGCCCGTCACCCAACCAAGTTCATATGCCGTCTGTGGGAAGGCTTACCAATTGTTTACTTCACGGGTACGCAGCCCAACAAGCCAGTTCTGCCGACCAGCCTTCAGAGGAAGGTTTTCGATTCAATTCACTCAATTTCTCACCCAGGAAGCCAAGCGACTGTCCGACTTCTTACAGATCGTTTCTGGGGTCACAGACTTAGGCAGAATGTTAAACGATGGGTCTCAGAGTGTGCAATTTGTCAGAAAAACAAGATCACACGACACACTCGTTCTAAGTTGCAACATTTTCGGTCTACTTCTCGCCTAGCCATCGTCCACATCGACATAGTTCATCTGACAAAGGTTCAAGGTTTCAGCTACCTTCTAACTATGATCGATAGATTTACACGGTGGCCTGCGGCATTACCTCTTGGCACCATTTCTGCAGACGAAGTAACTAACGGTTTTATCTCTGCATGGATATCCAATTACGGTGTTCCCAATGAGGTCATCACGGACAGAGGCACTTGCTTCTCATCTGATCGTTTCAAAACCACCTTGCGGTACATGGGATGCATCTTACGCCAGACGACTGCCTACCATCCCCAAGCTAATGGCATGGTAGAGAGAATGCATAGGGAACTCAAAGCAGCTTTAGCATCCTCGTCCATTAATGGCAACTGGGTCGATGCACTACCTTTAGTTCTGCTGGCCATGCGTTCTCGTACTCGAGAATCCATTAAAACGTCTGCGTCACAACTCTTGTATGGCATGGATCTACGCCTGCCTAGTCAGCTCCCACGTCTACTACCGGCACAAGATGACCCACAAAACGAAGCTACCCGCCTTCGACTTCATTTCGGTAACATGTCCGAACAGCAGCCGAGACACACGCCTCGTCCAGTCTTCGTTCACCCACAGCTCCACAGCTGCAAGAGAGTACTCGTTCGCAACAATAATGCTGTTGCACCACTACAACCCAAGTATCGCGGTCCTTACCCGATTTTACTAAAACAGCCAAAATACTTCATCATTATGCAAGGCGCTACACCGACATCAGTAAGCATAGACAGGTTAAAACCGTTTATCGAACCACCTGATCCTGAGAGCGTTCAACCTTCTACACACGTCTCAGGCTCCGTCTGCCCACAATCTCAACCTGCTTTGTATAACGCGTAATTAATTTTTTTTAAACATTAACATTTAACTATAAAATTTTTTTTAACCTTACGTTAATTTTTAGTATTTGTCTCACGTGGCATAACCAGCTGTTCTTAGCTAACAATTGTGTAGCATTTTTGAACAGTTCTTTGGTATTATGCCATCTCTGAGGCAATGTTCGTGTACATATTTTTATGCAATTACCTTTGATTTTAATGTATATATATTTTACATTATAATGTATTTCTCACACATGACATTACACTGCCTATTTTGGTATGACCAGCTACTTAGAGCTAACGCTTTCGTGTAGCAACACTAAGTAGTGATCAGCTTCATATCATGGTACAGGCCACTTTCAATGCATATCTCAACTTTATCTATTTCACAAAGACCACTCTACAAATGCCATGACCACAACGTCGAGCACTTTAGCTCCTTTGGTCGTATACAAACACTGACAACGATCCAACCTGCTTAGGTTTTTATCTTAAACCTGGCAAATTCAGAGGCGATTTACCTCGAAATCTTCACGCTGCGGCTCCAAAAACTTACACTGCTCTATTTTGCCTCACGTGCTATGACCGTCCACTAGAGCTAACAATTTGTGTAGCAATTCCTAGTGGTTACCTGGCATCATATCATTGTTGAAGCAACCAACAAGCATATTTAAGCCCAGCACTTATGGTTCATCATATTTTTGCTTAACTTGGTTCGAACTCTGTCATGCATTTCTTATCTAGCCTCGCAGAGAGGAATATTTTTTCTTTTTTTTCAGAGAGGAAAGTGTTGTAACGACACAAATCAATCGCCGACATATTGCGTAAATTAAATTCAAATTTATTTACGTTGCACCAATGAGAAAAAAGCAAATTGCCGTTTAACCACGTCTAACCACGTTTAACCAATAGTATGCAAGTACACATATTGCATGCTATTTAAGCACGGTAATTTACCATGCAAGTCAGTGGTGGCATTTGCCTTCTACCTGCTTCACGCGTGTGCGTTCTGTCGGCTGTCAATACGTGTGCGTTCTGTCGGCTGTCAATACCTACGCTGGTGATTTGATAGTTTCACCAACAACTAACTACATCCGTGACTCATCTTGTTGCGGGATACCGGAGAGACGAGCCAATTGAGTGCAGGACCTGCAGGACACTATCCACAACGCGATTACAGCTCAACCACGGGAGCGACAACTCAACCAGAGTCCACCCAAGGCTCTAGGACATCTTCAACTCTGAAGACTTCAAGAGAACGCATTACCAGGCCCTCTTAAGGGCCCCCATATCAGTAACTAATCTCTATTCAGAGCACCTTAACCGAGTTTGTAACGTCGTACGGCATTTACTTGAAGCCGGGGCGTTTACAATAGGGTTTTGTTTAATAATGGCGCACACCCGCGCGCAATACGCAGGCAACATGCAGTGGATTAACGTGTCTTTGAGTTCAAACATTGGATTAACCTGATTTAAATGCCTTCACCATTTTTTACATAACTACTAACAGTTCATTTATTATTCTTCTCGTCCAAACTTCAGGTGTTTCTCAATCATTTATGCGAAACTCTACAGTTCAATGGATTTTAGTATTTTATCATTCAAAATCTAGCAAACAGTGGTGTTATCAAGACTACATTTACATGATTCTCTCATTCAATTATCAGTGACAATATTTATTGTAAGTATGTATTAGGTGTTGCAAACCTAAGGCAGAATGAACGGAAAGTATAATCTCTTCGACCAAATATTTATTGTGCTTCTTCTCATCAATTATCAGTGACTTTAAACTAAATTGCTAATCAGTCTGGATTTATATCATCGTACTTTTTCAATCATTTACATGAATTCATCACGATTCAGCCGATTGTGTTTATTGTGATTACTTTTGTATAAGACATTTAATATATTATATATATTACTTTTTTACCGTCTAGAGCACGGACTATTTGGATTAACTGTGAATTGATTCATGCATGGCAACATAAAATTAAATTAATGTCTGAAAACATGGATGAGTCTTCTTACTTCACACTTCGGAAAAATTTCAAGGATTGATCATGGAACGGGTGGTGATAACAGCCACCATGGATATGTAGGAAAAGGAAATTATTACTAAATAGAGAGCTACCCCGCAAAACCTGTTACAATAACTGCATAACCTCCTACTGTTCAATTGTGGAGGTTAATTAATTTATTGGACATCAATTAACTCGTATAAAAATAAATCAAATTTTATTTTTGGACATTTGATGTTATCGCTGGTTTCGTAAAACAATATTGTGTTTTTAAAAAATATTGTAATTTTTTGGAAGTTTCTTTTGTTCATATTGTCGAAGTTTTTGACTTGTCTTGGTGAATGCTTATAAGGGAGTTATATCTGAGTTGTTGAGTTGCACGTACTGCTTACTGCTGGTTCTATCTGAATACTCTTTGTTAATAAATTATTGAAACTTGAATTTATCTATCGTTCTTAATACAAATTATTGGGGAGGATCTCAAATTTGCTTCAGGTAATTGACGTGGATATTTGTTTTCAAGGTCACCACCGTATCGTTCTGTCATCTGTGGATATCAGCGTATTTGGGTGAGCACACTCATTGTTATAATATATAAATTGCAAGAAATCTTATTATAATATTATGGCTGGTTTATTAAATATTGAGGATACAGAGCAATTAGCAAGTGGACTTAAGGAATGTAGTTTAAAAGATAGTTCAGAGGAACTTAAGTGTTCCAAATTAGATGATCATACCGCATATATGGATTATCCGGGCCTGGCATCTCAGAGGCTCTCTTATGGTAGTGACCAAAGGGCCTATACAAAAAATGGCGACCGCGTCAGTATCTTCTATGCGGAAAGATGTGATGTAGATGATCGCTTTTGCCGCAATTCTATGGATAGTAATGCTTAACTCACCATGTACAGACCAGACAACCAT
The DNA here is from genome assembly GCA_029291075.1 of Eudiplozoon nipponicum. Classification (NCBI taxonomy): domain Eukaryota; kingdom Metazoa; phylum Platyhelminthes; class Monogenea; order Mazocraeidea; family Diplozoidae; genus Eudiplozoon; species Eudiplozoon nipponicum. The sequence continues at coordinate 77,557 of JAQBSW010001018.1, read as the reverse complement.
TCTGAATGGGTCAAAAATACAAAATTTTATTTTAAACTAAAAAGAATAGGCCCTATAGAATGGTATGCCTCGGCCTGGTGGCGTTTGCTGGAGCCTGTAAAAATGAATCTATTCAGACTCAGAAAATTTGTTACTGGGAAAGAACCTATAAATGCATAAGGTGTATGCGGTAACAGCAGATTCACACCTGAAGCAGTCACTCAGACATCTCTCAGGGGACTCCTTGCCGTAGAGAATGAATTAAGTACCCCTCGAAGGGATATGGATTGGTTGAAACCCAAAGAGGGATAGTTCCAACAGATGTAGGGTGAATTATCGGGGTCAAAGTTCAACTTCCAAGCATGGGAGAAGTGGATAGAGTCAGGGTGTGCAAGGACCACACGATTGGAGCATTTTTCATAGTAAATACGTCGAGTTTGGAAAGTGTCAAGGTTTGGTGTTCCCCGATGGAAAGGAAGTACTCTTCTTGTAGCCTGGTGTAAGCTGCCGGAAAACTAGTGGAACCCCCGCTAGTAGGAGCCGTAGGGGGAGTTGTGCATGCAATGCTCCAAGGTATGTATATTCGAGGCATCCTAAAATCATCGAAGTTAAGTTCGGAAGCTTCGATAGAAGAAACGCGCAGTAATACAGTCCGTAAATCTGTTAGATGTAGGCTGAAAAGTAATTTCAAAGAGGTTGCTGGTTATAGCAACAATAAGTTCGTTATAAAAGATGAACTTAGTGCGTTAAACGTTTTAATAGACACGGGTGCAAAGGTACGTATAGTTCGATCCGATGTGGTAGAAATTGATAGCCTCACATTCGATTATAAACTATGGGCTGCTAATGGAAGTCCATTTGAGGTTAAGGGAGTTAAAGTATTTTCAGTGACATTGGGGCAGAAATAACCCTTTTCGTGGAATTTTATGGTTGCTGGCATAAAGGGTAACATCATTGGGATGGATATTTTTATCTATTTTAATCACGTATTTGATCCCAAATCTAGAACCATTGGACAAGGCTCTGGGATAGTGACTTATGCTGAGACTGGGAACTCAGTAGTTAGGTCAGTGAGACTACCCAAACCCGTCGTCGCCGATAGCTTGGTGGATGTCATTAAGAAACACCTGGCTGTGTTTCTACCATTCAATACTTTATTAGCAAAAGGTATTCAGATAGAACAACGCAGTAAACAGTACGTGCAACTCAACAACTCAGATAAAAGTCCTTTATAAGCATTCACCAAGACAAGTAAATAACTTCGACAATATGAACTAAAAATACTTCCAAATAAATTTAAAATATTTTTTTAAAACACAATATTGTTTTACAAAACCAGCGATAACATCAAATGTTAAAAAATAAAATTTGATTTATTTTTATATGAGGAGTTAATTGATGTCCAATAAATTAATTAACCTCCACACAATGTACAGCTTCTGCTGAGATACATATTAAAAGAATATTTAGAAGTGCTAAGAACAGATGGGCACTAATAAATAGAAATATCTTATCGAACGATATAAAATTACAAATGTATATAATTTGAATTAGGCCGATACTGGAATATGCTACCACTACTTGGAATCCATTGAAAAACTGATTGTCAAATAAGCTAGAAGCTGAACAAAGAAAAGATGTGAAACATATTACTGGATGAATTTCCTTTTCTACACTATAAAATTCTTAGTTTGTATTGACATATGCAAGTAATTAATGGGTCAGGTGCTTATATCAAGACCGCAACCTTGATTATAATAATTGTTATCACCACCCGCGCAACCAATTTTCGTTTAATTTTAGCATTTTTCCTGCAATATACACGCCAATAAATTAAAGTTTTATCACTGAAAAGTTTATGGTTTCGTAAAATGTGCTATTGCATAAAGTTTTTCACTTGAACCAGTGGACTGGTGCCTATATGAATCAAATAAGAATGATTTATGTAGTTGGAACTAGATCAGGACCTTTCGCGGTCACTCCTCTTTTGGTGGGAACTATTGCAGGGAATTATTTTATTTTTCCAAAATTTACAAAATTTACAATCAATTTCCAAAATGGCTTAGAGAAACGCCTCCATCTAAGATGTCTTTTAAATTTTTATGTACTTAAATGGAAAAAAATTTAAAATCCTACTGATCTTTTTAATTTTTATTATTATAATACTTTCTCGTGGTTGAATAAAAGACAAGGATAATTGTGATCAGCAACATACCTTCTTGAAATTTTTATTTCTACCATCTGTATTATATTGAAAGGTTATACATTATATCATCATATTAGTCAGCATTACAAATAATCAATTTCTATTGATGGTTCTCATTTTTACAAAATTTTACACTCGAATTATACATAAATTTTTCCTATTATCCGGTCTGAGAACTTCGATGATGAATTTATAATTATTTATATAACCAAATATTGTACAAATGTGTTTAATTACGAAGAAAGTTTTTTCTGTAATCATAATAATATTTTCAAAATTTATATAACGTATGCAATGATATTACTGCTGGGATTTCAGATGTTGATTAATCGTATGTCATAACTAGTGAGATTTACTAATCTATCTGAGACTAAATGGACATATTTATGAGATGTGATATCTTTTATATATTGTACACTTTATAATATTATTATCAATTTCGTGGAACAAATGTGGTTTGAATCCAAATAAAGATACTATATATATATATATATATATATATATATATATATATATATATATATAATTGTGATTACCATGGAAACCAATCTAAAATATAAGAACACTGGTAGCATGATACAGAGAATAGATAGATGTGAAAGAAACGATGAATCCATTAGACGCCTAAAGACAAATCAAGATTGATATGGTTATGGTATCTGTGGGGATCTGATTAGTTAATAGGGCGAGAAACTCTAAAAAATTTGGCGACCGTGCCAGTCCAAAGTTTATCCATCTGCCAATGTATACACCCGAAAAACATTCAGCAAATCTTCGAGATGCCCGAATTCTGTTTAAAGTTTATCATATTGGGGACTCTATATATATATATATATGTATATATATATATATATATATATATATATATATATATATATATATATATATGGCTTTGATAGCGAATTTTAGAGCCATGATGTTCAGTTGCAGAGGCAAATCTATGAGAGATAAGCCGCGGAATGTTTTTGAATGATTAGTGGTCGAAAATTTAATGGAGATATCATCCGTTAAGTTCGGTACAAACTTGCTAACTGTTGCGCCTAGTGGAGATGAGGCGTCAATTTCCATCAGAATTTAATAAACGCTTTTGTTTGAAGGATTCTGGACTGAATATATCTCAAGATGTAGTGCATTCTATTTTTCCATCCAACTGGAATTACAGGTTTTCGAAACTATGACTGTTGTTTGGCAAAATAAGCTCAGAAAGTTGGACGACGTAAAAAAATGCAAGAACCACAAGTGCATACTGTGATCACAGACTCAATCATGGTGCAGCAAATCTAGGAGAATAATGAAGCTCTCTTGACTGTACAAGAAGAGATTCGCGATTTACATAAATTCTCGTGTATCAAGCGCCAAATCAAAGGTAGGACGACAAATAGATCGTAATTTAGAGGTCAGGATAAAGAATTTAGTCGTCGAGGGAGTCACTCGCGCCACCGTTTTGATGTGACACGCAGATGGTGTATGTAAGATTGTCAATATGAACGGAGTGCCAAGTGCCAAAAAGAATGGTGCTTATACCAGCGTTTAGATGGACCAAGTTGGAAAGGCGGCACCGAATTCTTCACCAGGAAAAGCATAAAAACCACATTAGTTGGAACCTTAGTTGAAGTTGTATTACAAAGAGTCCTAGATGTGCCTATGAAAAGCATAATGAAGACAGAATCAGAGAATGTGTAAATCAGAGATAGCAACGAGACAGCTGGCGAGAGTATTATATTCTGCTTAAGCGGAGACCTTGTGAACCTTGCCGAGCATTCAACAAATAAATTTATCATTCAAGTTAAATTGATTGGTCTAGAATTTGTCATTGACATATGCGTTAAATTAAGCATTGTTAGGTCAGATGAGGTGAAAGCAGATTGCTCCATATTCGATTATAAACTATGGGCAGCCAATGGTAGTCCGATAGATGTTATGGGAATGCAAGAACTAACGGTATTTTTGGGATAGATTTCTTCCTTTTAGTAGCGTTTTCTGATAGCCAACGTTAATTATCATAATAATTTTGATTAATTTCTTAACTCGTTTCACTCTTAAATAGATCCCAAATCTAGGACGATTGGAAATTTTGTGGTGGTGTTAACACACACTGTGTATGGAATCTCAGTTGGTTAGAACAGTTCGTTTACCCCGTTCCACAAACGAAACTGAGAAACACCTAGCAGAGTTTCAATGGTTTTGTGTCAAATGCTAAAGATTGAAAAATGAAGTAGTGCACCATATAGAGTTGGTGGCTCCATTTGCTTGTTTAACCAAGGACCAAACTTGACACAGCACTAGCAACAGATCGCTGTTGCCAAATTTTACCAATATTTCCAAGAGGGAATTTGTAGGAGGTCAAATTCTAGGTTTGTTTTCACAATAACGGTAGTTCACAAACCTTAACCCGGACAATATTGTGTTTGTGCAAACTATCGTCTATTAAACTCAGTGACTAAATGTTGTTTTTATCCTCTTCCTAATCAGAGCATCTTGCTCCAATTCATAAAAGGATTTGAGGTTTAGTCAACTCTAGATCTCCAGAAAGTTTATTATCGGATACCGATGGAGGAAAGCTCTATAGTCCTCACCGCAGTCAGATATTCAGGATGGATTGCATGAATTAATGCAAATACAGTTTGGTTTGAAAAGTGCCAGTCAGGCATTCCTGCGTTTGGCTGAGGAAGTCCCCCAGAATTGTTTATTTATGAGGATGTATTTCGACGACATAAGCATTTTCAGTCGATCTTGTGAGGAAAACCGCGAGCACATGAACACGTTTTGGACCAGGGTGGAACAATATGGTTTACTTTCAAACAAAATAAGAAAAAATGGATACTCTGCTGTCAAATATTTTGGACATACAATTTGCATAGACCATATTACACCTTCAAAAGATAAAATCCAAGTCATCAAGGACATAAGGGAGTCTAACTGTGAACTTAGAAACAATCTTTGTTAGTTTCAAGCAGATTTAGTTGAGACTTCTTGATCTGAAATTTTATTCGTTATTAATGGGGTTTTCTTTAAAAAAAAACAACAATCACCTGCGCGTAACAAGCCGGACGCATACCGCGGATTACTGTGTCTAAGCTGTCAAAGCAAGGATTTACATTTTTTGTGTGCTCTTGATTTATTATCCGTGACTTATGACTATACTGCTAAGGCACTCTGGATTTAGTAACTGTGAGTCATGATAATATGGTTAATACGCGCTAGATTAATCATCTTTCCGTGTTTTCTTACAAGAGCTGATCAAAGCCGTCATGAAAACTGAAGAATTACAGATAAGCGAACGATTTATTCAACGCATCTCATCTAATGCATCTCTAATTATAAATCTGCCATTTTATTACATCATCACACAGTTAGAGCAAATTATATGATTTATTACTTACTGCTTATGTGCCTAGATATTAATTTTGTGTTAACAATAATTTATTCTGTTGGCGCCTAAATCACGGTCAATTTTGTCTAACATTGAATTTTAAGTTGTTATCCTGAACATTGCTCATAGTACACGTATGGTACTTCGACTTAGCCTTCTCCCTTCACGACACTGGGGGAGAGAGGGACGGACGCCAGCTAGAAAGTGCAACTGATTATAAGCAAGACACACTAAACCGATTTCTTCCGACGTCAGCTACTCCGCGAAAATACATACTAAAACATATAATGAAGATGATGAACATATTATGTCCTCCCATTATTATATATTTAGGAATGAATTTTATAAGACGATCAGAGGTGTTTAAATGGAACAACTGCTGTCAGTCCTAATTGATAATATCCTCATGCATTACACTGAGAAAAATCTTGTAGATATAACAAATTCAAAGCCAAAATCGTATGTACGATATTTGGATGATATATTAGTTATTTGGAATCACGTGGATGATCAACTGATTAATTTCTTGAACTGAGCATATCAGGTGAGCGAACTGAAATTTACAATTTAAAATGAATCTTGTGGCGAATTTCTATTTCTGGATGTCAGTTTAATTTATTTACATAACTAGAACGGGATATTTAAAGGTAGGATACTTTCTCAGTTATCCTTCTTAATTTCAGTTTATATCATCCATACAGAAATAAAATCGGTATATTGAAATCGATGACAATTAGAAGCTTAAAATTAGCAGATACAACACATAGGTAGACTGCGAGAAATATTCAGTGCTAATGGGTACCCTTTAAAGGTAATTGAAGCAACTACGATAAGCATCATAAATAAATTTAATCATTAATGGAAATATGTGAAGTCAAATAAATTAAAATATAATCGGAGGGTATTGGTAATACCTGACACTAAACTAAGTATGAAAATTAAAATGCTGGAATTGAAATACGATATATGTTCTATTTTATAACAGACCGTTAACCCAAAAGGAGAAATTAAACCGTTAGACACATCAGGAGTATATGAAATTCTATGTAACGACTGTTACCTGATTTATGTAGGTGAAACCATGCGCCAAAATAAAGTAAGAGAATGGGAACATGAAACTGCATGCAATTATGGCCATGTTTATAGATCGGATCTTGCAAGTTATACATTAGAGACAGGACATTAAATTGATTGGAATGGTTACAGACGCATACTAATTTGTGGCAATAATAGATCGGCAATATTGATTAGAGAATTCACAAAAATGAAATCGAGAAATGACATCATGAATGAAACTGACATAGAAAAACCCCAGGTCCGATTTGATATACAGCATTTAATAATGGTAGGAAACAAAGGTTGCTCGATTCAGAATCGAAAACTTGCTCAGAGTAACAAAATAAGAACACTGGACTGTTATTAACTTACAGATGGCAGTGAGGGAGTAATTCAATCTCCTAATTTATTTTCGAATTATCTTATAATTTCATTCTTTATCGTGTTCATCTTGTTTTATCTATTATCTTAGATTCTGTTGATATTTTAGCGCCTTTTGATGTTAATTTATGTTTTTATGATGGTAAAAATGCAACTTTTCTTTCCACTATAACTATTATCTTCTTTAGCGGGCAATTTTCTATTTGTTTTATGACTACTTTTTTATTTTTATTTTAACTTTCTATCCTATTGAAACACTTTATACTTGGAGAATTTAATTCTGTTAACTCTTAATTATTAACTGTGAAAATTTTTTACCCGGGTATTCACAGTATTTTGCCCATCCTTACCGGGACGCCACCCGTAGTTACTTCATTTAGGAAAGTTAGTGTAAAAATAGTTCTGACGTGTGCAAATAGGAATTGACTTTTACCATTTCAGTTTCACCTAAATGAGAAATATAAATGCAGCTACTTATATGTTACAGATACTTTCTCAGTCTTTAGCAAACTCCTACACACAGACGTGGCATACGCTTATCTAGTGAATCGTCAGATGTGGTTAAATCGCTGTAATTCCGTTGGTATGAGTGTACACGCGCAGTAATCGGGTACTCTTTAATCTAAAAGAGTCTGGAAAACATGCAAACAGGCATGGTGGCAATCCGATACATTAAGGTCCTCTGAAAAATATACATTATACTCTCGACATTTTTAAACAAGAAAATCGAGAAAACGCAAGGATTGTATCCATTTGTGTTGATATTGAACAGGAGACTAGTCTATGCTCAAAAACTTCAGTGTGGTAGGTGTTTGTTACGCGAAACATCCAGAAGCCAAAAACGATTATATTTGCCGTTGGTGTTATGGGTCAAAATAATTAATCAACTACACAATTTGGGAAATTTGTCCGTAAAAGCCACCATTTGATTAATTGCAGACAGATATGTTTAACCGCATATGTAAAAAGACTTACGAATAAGAGCCTGTATTATGTGACAAACTTGGAAGGTTTGAAAACATACCAGAACCGAGATCTCACATATCAGAATACCAACCTGAGATTTCATACACATAAGTATTAAATATATAACATTTAGATATTGTTTGTGGCGGAGATATATATATATATATATATATATATATATATATATATATATATATATGTAATTATGAATAGGTTCTGCGCACCTAGTAACAAATCAGTTCAATTCTGAGCAGAAAGATAAAACAAGACGGCATGAACGGAAGGTATAATCTCGTGCACATTCGTTTCGTGCATAATGGCGACTCATCAGTAGGAGCTGATATTACGTCCTTATACACTTTATATTTTGGTGAGGAATGTGGAAAATAGGACGTTACAATACATAATTGCATATAAGTATTGAAATTGTTCAGAAATCAACGGTCATAAGTATTTGTTAAAATAGTTTGATCGTTTCCTTCTTCAATTTGAAGTGGCGATTTTGAAGACCATGACAGCGCAAGTAGTCTTGTTAAAGTTACACCGTAATTCTGTGTCGCGATATTGGTATGGAGAACCATTAAGGCTACCTGAAGGTCTTCTACTAGACACTCCATGTAGTCTTGATTGGACTTCTTAAAATAAAATTTGTCGTTTGGCACCGAAAAAACATAAAATAAAAATACAAGTTCTATGTGTCCTTCGATTTTAGATCGGCATCTCATGTCTATATAGAATATAGAATATAGAATAGAATAGAATATCTTTATTTGGATTCAAACCACACATATTCCATCAAATAATAAAATTGGAAATTGTACAATATATATTAAAATAATTATCACATCACAATAATTGTGCAATTAATCTCATGTAGATAGGTATATCTCACTAGTTGTACAATACAATATATCAATATCAGAAAGTTCGACTGAAAAGAATAATATATACATCATCAAATTAGGAACAATTAAGGTATAATTCGAGTGTAACATTATGCAAAAATGACTAGCAATTGATTGTATGTAATGTTAACTAATTTGAAGATATAGTGCATAACATTTCAATTATAATAATACAAAACTTGGAAATAAAAATCTCAATAAAATCTGTTTCCGATAACAATTATCCTTGTCTTTTATTCAACCATGAGAAAGTATTATCATAATCAAAAAAATAAAAGATATCAGCAGGATTGCAGACTTTTTCAAGTTCAGTAGATAAAGTTTTAATAGACATCTTAGATGGAGGCATTTCTCTAAGCCCCTTCGGCAATTGGTTATAAATTTTGTAGATTTTCGAGAAAGAGAATAACTTGCTCGCTACATTCCCCACAAAAGGAGGAGATATTGCCATATGTCCAGATCTAGTTCCAATTTCATGACTCTTTCTTATCGGAGTCATATAGGCACCAGTCCACTGGTTCAGATGGAAAACTTTTATACAATAACATATAGCTAATGAAAATAAGAAGAACAGCCGGATTCCATTTTAAAAAGAACCGTATAAGATCAAAAGGATGACAGACAAAATATGTCCTCATATAAATAAAAAGCGTGGAGTATTGTATGACTTTCTTCAGTTTATAAGGAATGATAACCAAATCAAAAGACTCGATGAGTAAATGGACCTTCCTTCCATGGTCATTTAATGTGAGTAATCCAACCGCAAAGATAAATCGTCAAACCGGCAACAGTAACAAACGCGTTATACACCGTTTCGGCAAAATGCTCAAAATCGAGTAGAAAGATTACCGTTCTCTATTAACCTCCGACGAAACAATAGTGCACAACTTCGACATCAAGAGCACCGGTATATACTACTCGTTCCATAAGGGTTCAACGACATCCAAAGAACAAGGATCACATCTTTTACCAGACGCCGTTTTTCAGGTGTTGTATGTGGAGGTATATATTTTCTCTGACAAATATAAAGTAAAAATTTATTGATAAATTTAAACTGCAGTGGCTGATTGGAACGAGAATTATTTAAAAAATTAAATATTCGCTTAAATTCTAGAAAATTATTTTGTTTAAATACTTACGAGTATTATTTCAGTTAAATTATGCGTGATTTCAGTTTTCTGTATTTTGTGCGTGACTTGTGTGAGGTCTCTGTTAGCCTGTATTAGCCATTTTGTATTTGTATCCATTATACCATTTGCCTATCCTCATAAAATTCTTTTGATACCACAAGTTTACTTTCCTATTAGAACATATTGGGAGTGGTCCAAAACAGGTAATTTAATTATTCTCTTTTTCGTGTTAAATCTCATTTCATGTCAAACATTCGGCGTGCATTTCTGCGTCAAATTAAACAGTCCTTTGCCTATTACTTAATTAAGTAAACACATAATCTGATGAACATGGAGGTCAATATTAAGTTTAAGGATACAGATGGCAAGTTAAACGGAGTCGCAGGTAAGAGCCTGATATTTAAGGAATGAAATATTAATCCATCAGACTCCTCCATGCACAATAGGACTTCGGATTAATGGGGCTCTCATTATTCAATATGGTCAGAGTCTCTAAAATATTATCCTAGTCAAAGTTGCCATTATTTTGTATCTTCGTGGGGCTCCTCTTTAACTGGCAATCGCTTCTTTTCCTACATATATTGTACCAGCCCCTTTGAATTTTAACTGATGAATAAATGCTAGTCACCGTATAATTCCATTTTTCATCATCTCCTTTTTGATTTGTATCTTCATTTTAAACAGTTCTTTGGTATTATGCCATCTCTGCGGCAGTGTACATATTTTCATGTATACATTTTTACATTGGATTGTTGCAATGTATGGCTTACACCTGAGCTCACACTGCCTATTTTGGTGTAACACGCGGCTCCGCGTTACAATCCAACGATGTTCAATTTTGACAAATATAGTGCTTTTTAAGGTCAAATAATCTAACTCTGTTTTTAAACAATATTTCTCTTAACTGTGATTTTAGAAACAATCTCTGTTAGTTTCAAGCAGTTTTAATTCAAATTTCTTGAACTACAATTTTAATTGTAATTAATAGGGTTTTGTTTATTAAATATACACACCCGCGCGCGATACGCGGGGAACTTGTAGTGGATTATAGTGCCATAGTAGAATTACTCTTCTTCTTTGAATTATTCGCGGTTTATACAAGTGATTTACTGTTCGTATATAATTCTACCTATCAGAATTTCAGAGTACAATGGATTATTATAATTAAATGAGTTAAAACATAGCAAACAGTGGATTAATTATTTGTGAAGTTTTTTCATTGAAGTTTTTACACGATTTTATTCTACCCATCATCAGTGACAACATTTACCAGTGACTTTATTTATATCATCATATATTTTCAATCGGTTACATGTATTCATCACAATTCAGACATTTGTGAAAGAATAATTTCTTGTGTATAAGACATTCAACTTTGTTAACAGTGTTTCGTTTTGCTGCCGTCTAGAGCACGGACAATTTTGTTTAACTGTGACTTGTGTATAAGACATTCAATTGTGTTAACAGTATTTCGTTTTGTTGCCGTCTAGAGCACGGTCAATTTGGACTATGAATTTTCCATGCAACATTGTGTACAATACATATGTGATCATTCGAATTAGCCTTCTCACATCACCCATCGGGGAAAGGCTGGGGATTCATCATAATCACGGATCTTAGCAGCAGCTACCAGATTTATGTAGGTAGATAGCACCCACGCAAAATACCCCTACATTGGTATGACCAGCTACTTAGAGCTAACGCCTTGTGTAGCAACACTTTGTAGTCATCGGCTTCTTATCATGGTACTGTCCTCTTTCAATGCATATCTCAACTTCATCAGTTGCACAGTGACCACTCTATGAATATCATGATTACAGCGTCGAGCACACACTTGTTCCTTTGGTCGTTTTTAAACACATTGACGGCAATCCAGCCTGCCTAGGTTTCAACTTAAACCTGGCAACTTAAGCAACAATATTCCTTGCAATCCTAACACTGCGGCTATCCAAAACTCACACTGCTCTATCTTGTCACACGCGGTATGACTGGCCACTAGAGCTAACATTTTGTATTGAAATTCCTAGTGGTTATTTGGCATCTTATCATTTTTGAAGCAACCAACAAGCATACTCCAGCCCAGCATTCACGGTACATTTAAAAATTTAATAGCTATGGGAAGAATAATAATCAGTTATTTAACTGGGTTGGAACCCTGCTCTGCGTTATTTATCAAGCCTCGCCTAGAGGATTTTTTTTTCTTATTTCAGAGAGGAAAGTGATGTAACGGCTCAGAACAATTTGTCGACATATTGCCTAAATGAAATTCAAATTTCATTTATGCGGCGCCAATTAAATTGAGCAAAATTTGCCGTAAACCAATGGTGTGTGAGCTTTCGTTTTCAACGCTATATAAGCACGGTGCATTTACCATGCTTGTCATTAGTCACGTTTGATTTCTGCTGCGCACTACATATATGTGCTGTCTTCTGTCACACTGACTGTTCAACTGCACTGACTTCTGGACTTGCTTCAGAAGCAGAGTCACCTAGTCACGCCTATATTTTTGCAGCACAACTAGTTAATGCAAATCCGGCCCTAACAAGAGCCATATAAGTAATTATTCTCAACCTCCACGGCACTTAACCTGGTTTGTAACGTCGTACGGCATTTACTTGATGCTGGGGGTGTTTACAGTATTTAGAGACTGTTATAAAAAACTTGTTTTCATCAATTAAAACCTCAATGAAGCACATCCTACAGTATTTCACGTTCTCATGTCATAGAAAATTACAGGATTCAACTTTCTTTAGAATAATAGCGCTGTTCTGGATTTTGAGATTAATAGACCTCCACAACATTAGCCAATGTTGACCAGATTTTATTCATCAGGAAAGGCTAAACAGATCCCGACTGTGAAGTTATTTTAATAACCAACATCCTTAGCATGAATTCATGATAGCCTAATTTAATATTGCATGGCTAAATCAATGTATGGTTTTTCAGAAGCCTAGGTGACTGACAGACCGGTTGAGTAATTTGTCCTAAATTTTATGGGAATAATTTATAATTCCTCTGTTTAATTGTTTTCAATTTAAAAATTGCAAGGTTTACATATGTAGAATTCCGATTTTAGCCAGCTTTATTTATGTTATTTTAAGACACAAAAATTTCCGTACGGCTAAATATCCTTCAATAATATCTCATGTATATTTATATATATGTATATATATAAAACAACGCACTCCATGGAATAACATTTATTAATAAATCTTATTTCTACCAGTATCTACAGCCATTGTTCTGGATTCGTTAGTATATTCGTTCATCCAATCCCACTGTACATTTGTCGTAACCAATCTCCTCTTCGTTATGTTAGCCTTTGTTTTGCGCAATTTAGACCACTACTTTTGCGCAATTTAGACCACTCCTTTTGCGTAACGTCATTTGGTGTGTCATCGCTTTCATTGTAATTGCGTCCGTAATTGATGTATGTGTCGTATTTTGCGAAGCGTTGGCTATTTTTAAAGGCATGTCAGTTATGTCTTTGTTCCAGTCCAATTTAATTTCTTTTTGAATTATTTTCTGCACGTTTAAGCAGGGCTTCAGCTTATTAATTGCAATAGCTTCAAAAGCCAGAAGCATTTTCTCTGTTTTTGCCTTGTAGAGAACTGAAAAATTGTTACTACTAACAGCATGACCTGTGAGTAGTACATGCTCGCAAATTGCTGATTTTTGTGCAGGAGCTGCACCCCTCTTTAATAGTTTTTGAGGGAGATGCTGATTTATTCTAGTTTCGAGCCTCTTTTTTGATCTGCCGATGTACTGAGCGTTGCAGGTACATTGAAATTTGTATACAGACAAAGGTGTTGACGTCACAGAGAGGCTATCTTTTTCATTCGTGCGCATCAGTTTTGTTGTGTTGAACACCACTCTCACCTGTATTGATGGAAACTGTGCTTTTGTCGCTCGAATTACTTTTCGTTTGAAGATTTCCGCTGGAAGATCACCTCCAAAGGGAACACTAAGCGTTACTCTCTGGGGAGTTTTGTTTTCCTCCAAATTGGCCTCGATTTTGTTGCGTTGCCTCAAGTTGTATTCGATGAACCAGTCCGGATAGCCATTATTTCTCAACGCTTCGCGAAGCAAATTTAGCTCTACTTCAATGTTGTCCGGTGAACAAATCCTGCGTATTCGTGTGCCAAAATTTATTATTAGGTTCCTTTTGTACGCCCTTGGCACACTACTCATATAATGGATATATTGTCCAGTCCAGCTTGATTTCTTGTGAACTGACCTTGAGAGAGTACCTTCTTCATCTCTCGTTATTCCTACATCTAGGAAGGATAAATATCCGTCTTTTTCTTCTTCTATTGTAAACTTGATTGCCTGGTCTACCTTGTTTATGTGATGTAGCAGTGAATTTGTATCTTCATCCTTTTCAACGACCATGAAAGTATCGTCAACGTAGCGCACGTAAAAATGAGCTCCATTGATAAATGGTTTTAAACCAGTTGTTTCTAAATGGTGCATGTATATGTCTGCCAATACTGGTCCAAGAGGACTACCCATACCTATGCCGTCAATTTGTCTGTAGAAGACTCCTTGGAATACGAATTGTACGTTGGATGTGCATAATAGAAGTAGTTCTCTCATGTCTAAACTGCAGATGTTAGAAGATGGAATTCGAATTAATTTTCTAAAGGAGATAGCATGGATTACAGAAGGTGCGAGGAAGAGAGAGATTAAAAAACTAGCGCGGAATGCAGTGCAATGTTCTAAGCTCAAAAAGTTTCCTGAGAATCCAGGCAAATTTATTTTTAATTATACCGACATTAATCTAACGAAACATCAAAATAAAGTTCTCTCTCTGGGACCGAAATACTGCATAACAAAAACTAGAATAAACGAACGTGAAGAAATGCATATGCAGGCATCAATGGAGTACTTCTTTGAAGATGCCACAAAACAAAAATCAAATGAAAAATAGGACATCTCACTCTTTAAATCGGACCTCCGAAGTGCGTATTGCCAATATATGCGCACATTCAAAGGAAATTACCTGGTCACCAAAAGGCATCTAGAAGAACTAAATGAGCTACAACGAAACAAACAAATCAGACTCATGAAGCCAGACAAAGGGACAGGCGCAGTGTTAATGAACTATACGGACTATAGTCAGGCGATGTTACAAATTCTGAATGACAAATCCAAATTTAAACGCGAAGAGGTACAACGCGACACTACGGCAAAATTAGAAAATTCCATAACGAAGATTCTAAACCGAATTATTTCGAAAGTCGAGGCTAAACAAGAAATCGACATGGAGCACAAAAATGCTTTTATTACAGAATGCAAACATGCCAAGCCCGTAGGTTCAACGCAACCGATATTATATGGGTTGCCCAAGGTCCACAAAATGACCAACGGTGAAAGACTTCCGCCTTTCAGGCCCATTTCATCTATGATAAATTCCCCACAGCACAGGGCAGCCAGACTATTATGCCGGATTATAAAACCTATCATGAAAGGAAGAATAGACCACGTTGTACAGGATAGCTTTCAATTTGTAGAAAAAATTCGCGAGGAAAATGGTGTCCCTCGATATAAAGTCACTCTTTACTAGCATTCCAGTAAATAAAACTATAAATATCCTATGTGAATATATACGATCATCAGGAGCGGAAACACTGATAGAAGTGGACGACATGAGAGAACTACTTCTATTATGCACATCCAACGTACAATTCGTATTCCAAGGAGTCTTCTACAGACAAATTGACGGAATAGCTATGGGTAGTCCTCTTGGACCAGTATTGGCAGACATATACATGCACCATTTAGAAACAACTGGTTTAAAACCATTTATCAATGGAGCTCATTTTTACGTGCGCTACGTTGACGATACTTTCATGGTCGTTGAAAAGGATGAAGATACAAATTCACTGCTACATCACATAAACAAGGTAGACCAGGCAATCAAGTTTACAATAGAATTTGTCTCAGTAACTAAACTCAATATATAACTATTTGTAATTAGCAGACCAATCCTTACCTCAGCTATCTCAAATTCCCGGTATACATAATCTCATCTCGTGTGCAGAATGTTGTAGGGGAGAGAGAAAGTATCGAACCTTTTTTTGTTGTTATAACTGTACTGCTACTATGTCACGGTAATCAAAATTCAAAACTGATAAAACAAAAACCTTGACTGTCAAATACTGTATTTTATTTAAAGCCGGGAACTCTAATGTATACAATGGTGTATGAGGTATTGCGCACATAGTAACAAATTAGTTCAAATATGGAGCAGCAAGTTACCTAGATGGAAGGAGAGTGAATGTCATAGCGACGCTTAGGTCAAAGATTAAAGAGAGAAAGGTAGAGAGAGTATGGACAAACTAACGGTTTTCAAAACTAATCGTAAGCACAATGCGAAGTTAATCAACTCTTAGAAATAATTGCATAAGAATATATGCTCATATGACTAAAATAATTCATTATACCTATATACATATATATCTAAATATAATATCGTAACACCTTTATATATATATATATATATATATATATATATATATATATATATATATATTGAAGAAGGAATATTGGTAGTTGTTAACCATGAATATTTTCTATTATTATTATTTATTTATTACGTTAGTCACACCTTATATCAATATATAAAATACATATCAATATGTATAAAAACATATATAAATATAAGCAACAGTGTGAGTCCAATATCCCTAATCCTATATATATATATATATATATATATATATATATATATTAATATTAATAATATTAATAATTTATTAGGTAAGTCACACCTTATATCAATATATAAAATACATATCATTATGTATAAAAACATTTTTATAAAAATATAAGAAACAGTGTGAGTCCAATATCCCTAATCATATATATATATATATATATATATATATATATATATATATATATATATATATCGTTTACATATTCTAATAAATTATTATTTCTCTCTATTCTTCCTGTTTCTTTGAACATTTAATCAAGTTGTATGTTTATTTATTCACACCTTATATAAATATATAAAATACATATAAATATGTATAAAAACATATATATCTATAAGCAATAGTGTGAGTTAAATACCTGATTTTCGGATTGTGAACCTAAATGTTTGAGCCCACTGTCATCATGATTTTTTCCAAATATTTCGACCTCCGTGTATGGAGGACATTTTCAATGACAAACGCATCACCCACTAAGTTGACAATCAATATGTCAAGTGGAAATATTATTTTAAACTGCCCCATTTATTATTGTTGTTAGATCTCTTAAGCAAAACGTTTTTTAAACTAAGATTTCCACTCAAGTATAAATGGGGCAGTTAAAACTAATATTTCCACTTGACATATTGATTGCCAACTTAGTGGGTGATGTGTTTGTCATTGAAAAAGACTTCCATACACGGAGGTCAAAATATTTGGAAAAATCATGATGACAGTGGTTTCAAACATTTTGATGAACAATCCGAAAATCAGGTAAATAATCTATTCCCCTGTCTCGCAACATGTTTCTTTTAAAGTGTGAGTTAAATTTCTTATATATATATATATATATATATATATATATATATATATATATATATGTGTGTATTATTCAAATATTTTTACCATCTTAAATATATATATAATTTAATGGTAATGTATAAAATGATTAATGTCCGAGATATGGCTCTTTTTATCTCTTTTCCTGTTCTTCTCTCTCTCTCTTTCTATATTTTTTTCTTCTATCATTTGCAACAAGTCGTCACACGTGTCTCTTCGTGGCTAAATTTTAATTTTAATTATTTTGGCCTGTAAACAGTATTATATTAATGTAACCTTTTGATCGTTAGTTAAACCTATTCTCTTTATAAACTATTGCAAACAGGATGAAATAAGGTTAAAGGGATTTGAATAGAACTAAAATAAAATGCAAAAAAATTTGATTGACTCTTATATGCGTTTTGTAAAATTGATTGAAAGTGGCACAATAGGTAAGGATATATTTTAATCAATGCGGTTTGAATATATATTTATTTTATATATGTAATTATATATGAGGGTTTACCTTTTATATATATATATATATATATATATATATATATATATATATATATATTGATAGTTTCTAATTTCACCATTTTTTAAAAATGTAAGAACAAAACACCGTACTTTATGGAATAACATTTATTAATAAATCTTATTTCTACCAGTATCTACAGCCATTGTTCTGGATTCGTTAGTATATTCGTTCATCCAATCCCACTGTACATGTTCGTTGTAACAAATCTCCTCTTCATTATGCTAGACTTTGATTGCGCAACTCAGACCACTACTTTTGCGCAATTTAGACCACTCCTTTTGCGTAACGTCATTTGGTGTGTCATCGTTTTCATTTCAATAGCGTCCGTAATTTAATCTTCAAACGAAAAGTAATTCGAGCGACAAAAGCACAGTTTCCATCAATACAGGTGAGAGTGGTGTTCAACACAACAAAACTGATGCGCACGAATGAAAAAGATAGCCTCTCTGTGACGTCAACACCTTTGTCTGTATACAAATTTCAATGTACCTGCAACGCTCAGTACATCGGCAGATCAAAAAAGAGGCTCGAAACTAGAATAAATCAGCATCTCCCTCAAAA
Source organism: Eudiplozoon nipponicum (assembly GCA_029291075.1). Taxonomy (NCBI): domain Eukaryota; kingdom Metazoa; phylum Platyhelminthes; class Monogenea; order Mazocraeidea; family Diplozoidae; genus Eudiplozoon; species Eudiplozoon nipponicum. Next base: position 58,942 of record JAQBSW010001018.1, on the reverse strand, counting down.
ACTATTAAAGAGGAGTGCAGCTCCTGCACAAAAATCAGCAATTTGCGAACATGTACTACTCACAGGTCATGCTGTTAGTAGTAACAATTTTTCAGTTCTCTACAAGGCAAAAACAGAGAAAATGCTTCTGGCTTTTGAAGCTATTGCAATTAATAAGCTGAAGCCCTACTTAAACGTGCAGAAAATAATTCAAAAAGAAATTAAATTGGACTGGAACAAAGACATAACCGACATGCCTTTAAAAATAGCCAACGCTTCGCAAAATACGACACATACATCAATTACGGACGCAATTACAATGAAAGCGATGACACACCAAATGACGTTACGCAAAAGGAGTGGTCTAAATTGCGCAAAAGCAGTGGTCTAAATTGCGCAAAGCAAAGGCTAGCATAACGAAGAGGAGATTGGTTACAACACATGTACAGTGGGATTGGATGAACGAATATACTAACGAATCCAGAACAATGGCTGTAGATACTGGTAGAAATAAGATATATTAATAAATGTTATTCCATGGAGTACGTTGTTTTGTTCTTACATTTTAAAAAATGATGAATATATATATATATATATATATATATATATATATATATATGTTTGTATTTTGGCGCATGCTAATGCGTATAGATGAGTAGATACTGATGGATATTTATACATACGATAAGTTTGGTAAGTCTTAAATAACTAGTAAAAAACTTGCTAAAACTTCATGAAGTACCAGCAGTACTCAAGAATGGTATTAAACTGTATGGTGACTACTCTGCTCTATTCGCTATCTTATTCAAAATATTCCTTGTGATTGTTTGTATGGAAACACCCAGTCCATTTTCTTTGATATTATCTGACGTTATTGAAAAGAAATATGTAATATAGGTATTCATTACTAAAACAAAAGCCAGAAATTGAACGCTTTGCCTTCTCAATATGACTAATACAGCCGATTCGTCATATTTTAAAAATTACACTCAAGATAAATTGGAATGTGCCTGCGGTTTAGAAATCAGACCATTAGAGAGAGAGTCGAAACAGGACGCTGAAGCAATTTGTGGTTCTCCTGAAGGAGAGGTTCGTTGCAGTGGAGATTTGACTAAGATCTATACTGCATTTTTCTGGAGAATGAAATAAAGGCGACCGCGGTTTGTGTGGTTTATATCAATGAATAAAAGGCCATTGTATAATGAATACAAAGAAGACTGCGATCGAACCCGGTCAAAGAAGTTGATCTTAGACAATTTTTCGTGATATGTTTCATAAACGCGTTGTTGCCAAAGTTAATTAAGGGCGCTAATTACCGGTCTTCCTTGAGATTGCATCTATATGAATTAGCAAATTGTCTGGTTTGAGTTGATTTGATGTTAATAAAATGTATTTCGTTTTATAGTCACTAAATTCGAGTTGTAAGTACGTTAATTGCTTGCTTTGTCTTATAAACGGGACTGGACTCTGAGAGAAAGCTGGATATAAGATGCTGAAATAATATTTGATGGTTCAAAATTCGTTGCAGATTATGATTTTTCTTTACAGACATTGTGGTTTAGAAATTAAAAAAAATCATCCAGTGGAATCAGCGTAATGATATTTGCATGAAACCGATCAAGAAGCAATGATAAGAGAGCGTAGTTTGCGATTATTTGCAATAACGATGCATATTATTTGGAAGCTTGAAAGCAACACTTTTATTCTACTTGCATAATTCCGACTGCAAATTGTTTATCCATAAATCTTCATATTTGGCAAACTACCTTCTTTGCAATAACGATGCACATTATTTGGAAGCTTGAAAGCAACGCCTATTATTCTGCTTGCATAATTCCGGCTGCAAATTGTTTATCCATAATTCTTCATATGTGGCAAACTACCTTCTGTTATTGCATTTCTAAATTATCTTAAATGCTAAGTTTGCATAAAATACGTGTGAGCTATCAACGATGTTTTGCGCAATTGAATACGTGTATTCACTTATTCAATTAAATCATGCTTTTAAGGTACATTTTTCTACCATTCGATTAATTACCCGTCTGTTATTCTCGTAAATATAAAAGATTTATAATTAAATAAATAATACGTAGCAAGAAGGGTCTTGGAATATGATTCCTTTCAATAAGTTAAACGCGAAAATGTCAAAAACTCAATATTTCCCCCCAATTACTTTTTATTTCACGACACAATATTAAATAAATTGTTTTACAAAACTGTAATTCAATTTCGTATGATGAATAAAAATTTCGCACTTATTTCAGCCAAAACTAAGAAAAAAGTTAGATAACTTTAGATACTTTAACAATAAAACGATAACTTCTAAAAATTGAACGAAATCATCATGAACACAACACTGGGCAACAAAAGAAATAAAGGCATACAAAGCATACACTTTACTGCGTCATCTATTTAACTGGCTAATCCAAGCAAATTTAATGTCGAATTCGAACTGCAAAAAATCGAAACTATTAAAATATTTCTCTATTTCAGCACCAAATAATTTAAACGAGATCATATCCGTGGATTTTTCACGTATTATGTTTGGTATTTGATTATATATAAGGTAAATTTAAGAGAATAAAAAGTGTTTACCTGCGATGTCTCCATCAATAGGCAGCGTAATTGCAGATAAACTCGATCTAGTTCATTGATCCTGAACCTCCTTCATCTGGTTCATATACATGCCTATTCATTGATTTAAGTAGAATATTTTTATTCATTAAATTAATATTCTAAACCATAATGATTGTACAGCCAATAGTTGTAACCTAGATTCATAGATTACTGAAGGCAAATGGAAAATACTTTCCACAACAATTCTTTTCACAGCTTCTAACATACTAGACAGAATCTTCTTAATTAGGTTCTAAGTAGCAGATGCATATTTCAAGATAGTTCTTATCTGACTAATATACATTTGTAACTGAATCTTCTTCGTTATTTTATTTGGTTTTTCCAACGCCGTTGTTTTTTAGCACAGTCAACTATCTTTTTAATTTTCACCTCCGCAGAAGCTGTACAATAAAGTCTTACCAAGATCCGTAAAATCCAATCTTAACCGAATTTTGATAACTTCAACACCCACTGAATAATGGAGGTATACTTTATTAAGATCAGTTTGACAAACAATTTTAACACGTGTTTTTAAATTGGTATTTAATCTTCGGTTAAATAAATGTCTATCTAAATCGTAAATATCGAATGTTATATCATTCATCGAATTTTCAATATTACTTGGTTCTTTATGCTAAGGTTCACCCAAATTGAGAATTACAACAATTTCCGAACACCTGTTACTCCAGTTAAACCATACAGTCTGGCCTTCATCGATATCAGTTATCACATTTCGCGGAAAGCATGACATCATTCAATTCAATATATTACAGTTAAATACTGTTTGTTGCGAAGAACTAATATATATGCAAGTATGTATTAGGTTTTGCGAACCTAGTAACAAATTAGTTCAGTTGTGACCAGAAGGATAAACCAAAGGCAGCATGAACGGAAAGTATAATCTCATGCACATTCGTTTCGTGCTTACTGGCGACTCATCAGTAGGAGCCGGTATTACGCCCTTTAACCACTATATATTTGGTAGAAGAATGTGGAATAATTGGACGGTACAATCTCCTAGACGAATGTGTAAACCTGTAATAGTGAAGCTAACATAATCTGAAGTCAACGACAATACGACTTCAATGCTAACTCACACTATATGACGAATGTGTAAGCCTGTAATAGTGAAGCTAACATAATCTGAAGTCAACGACAATACGACTTCAATGCTAACTCACACTATATAATATATATACCGAGTCTGTAAAGGATACTAACACTATGGCTATTGTGTTAGTAACTGATACCTTTTTTGAAATCGATGAGTACTGGATACTAACACTATGGTTTCCGAGTCGGTACATGATACCAACCTGATGGATATAAATTTATGCTAAAGTTCACCCAAATTGAGAATTACAACAATTTCCGAACACCTGTTACTCCAGTTAAACCATACACTCTGGCCTTCATCGATATCAGTTATCACATTTCGCGGTAAGCATGACATCATTCAATTCAATATATTACAGTTAAATACTGTTTGTTGCGAAGAACTAATATATATGCAAGTATGTATTAGGTTTTGCGAACCTAGTAACAATATAGTTCAGTTGTGACCAGAAGGATAAACCAAAGGCAGCATGAACGGAAAGTATAATCTCATGCACATTCGTTTCGTGCTTACTGGCGACTCATCAGTAGGAGCCGGTATTACGCCCTTTAACCACTATATATTTGGTAGAAGAAACAGTGGATTTAACTGTAATATATCGAATCTGAATGATGTCATGCTTACCGCGAAATGTGATAACTGATATCGATGATGGCCAGAGTGTATGGTTTAACTGGAGTAACAGGTGTTCGGAAATTGTTGTAATTCTCAATTTGGGTGAACTTTAGCATAAATTTATATCCATCAGGTTGGTATCATGTACCGACTTGGAAACCATAGTGTTAGTATCCGGTACTCATCGATTTCAAAAAGCTATCAGTTACTAACACAATAGCCATAGTGTTAGTATCCTTTACAGACTCGGTATATATATTATATAGTGTGAGTTAGAATTGAAGTCGCATTGTCGTTGCCTTTAGATGATGTTAGCTTCACTATTACAGGTTTACACATTCGTTTAGGAGATTTCCTGTCCTATTATTCCACATTCTTCTACCAAATATATAGTGGTTAAAGGGCGTAATACCTGCTCATACTGATGAGTCGCCAGTAAGCACGAAATGAATGTGCATAAGATTATACTTTCCGTTCATGTGGCCTTTGGTTTATCCTTCTGGTCACAACTGAACTAATTTGTTACTAGGTTCGCAAAGCCTAATACATACTTACTTAGTTCTTCGCTGAAGACAATTTTTCGCAAACTTACTTATCTGACCACATAAGATCAAATTATTCTAGACGCAAAAACAATTTTGAATAACGTCGTATCCAGGATCCAGCTCTAAAATATCCTGAATTTGACTCGCAACCATCTAGATATTTTATGATTAACCTGAATAATCATTCTTCTTTTATATTGATAAAAATAAAACAATGTTGAATTATTTAGATTAACCTTTAACAAACTTAATAAATTCATAATAGCGTCAAAAAAGTCAATCAAATGTTTTTTTTAGATATCTATGAAGATAACTAAAACATTAATTTTCTTTCATTTAGAGCAATGATAAAATTTCACATAGTCAAAATATTCGTTAATGTCGAGAAACCTTTTGTAAATTCATTTTGACATTTTGTAACACGCGGCTCCATGTTACAACCCAACGAAGGTCAATTTTTACAAACGCTGTGCTCTTTAAGGTCAAATATCCTAACTCTGTCCTTAAACAATATTTCTCTTAGCTGTGATTTTAGGAACAATCTCTTTTAGTCTCAAGCAGTTTTAATCGATATTTCTTGAACTGCAATTTTATTTGTAATTAATAGTGTTTTTATAAATGAGAGAGAACCGCGCGCGATCCGCGAGGATCACGCGGTGGACTATTGTGTCGCTGCGGATTTATTCCGCTCAATTGGAATATTAACAATTTTTACTGTTGTCAGTTAATTGTGCCATTCAGAATTTCAGAGAATAATAGATTATAATAATGACATGAAATAAATATTCGTGAGTTTTTGATCATTGAAGTTTTTATGGGGCTTACTCCTTCATTTTAGTGATTGCTTTTAACGATGACTTTTTACATATCTTCATGTTTTAAATCGATGATAAAAATACAATTCAATCCAGACATTTGTGTAAGAATAACTATTTGTGTGTAAAACATTTTCCTCTATAAACATAAATCATCTTACTATGTTCATATTGTCATGTATTTTTAATCGTTTGACTATTCTCACTGTGAATGGTGTTTAAGACCTATTTTTGCTTAAAATCTATTTTTACAGCTGACTAACATGTATTCAATTTGAACTAACTGTGAATTACATTACTATTTGCAACTTTATATCTAATATACGTATGACCAGATGTTTTTGCCTTCTCACATCAATCATCCGAAAAAGATCAGAGACTGATTAGGCGCACGGGTAGTCATAAGAGCCACCATTGATATGTAGTAGGGGTACAAAATCAGGAACGAGAAAGCAACAGCGAAAAGTACCCCTACATTATGGTGCCCCGGTTCGTCGAACTCACAGCCAGTAAGGAATTAATAAACAGCTAGATTTTGAGAAATTCAAGCACTTTCAATGAAGGCCACCACACACGTTATTGCCTCGGAAACGTCTGCACATACCCGCACACAGACGCGACGTTCAAATGGGCGCGGTCACCCTCAACAACTCAGGAGGATCCGCTCATGGAAGGTTCGGAAGACGGGTGGGGTTTGCCTCCTCGGCGGCAGCAGAGGCTGAGCACCCCAAGATTGTTGGCCGCTCCACGTCTGATGGCTCGAAGCACGTTGCCTTCGCGGTAGAGCGCAATCAAACTATTGTCTTTACAGCGACGACTCCAATTAAGTCATGCTTCAAACGCCCAAATGCCAGCAATCAATCTCATCGCCGGTTGCCACTATCAACATACTTTCTCATCCGTGACGCAATCTCTGGCGAATGAATTGTCATAGACACTGGATCAGATGTAAGCTCACTACGCCACAATTATCTCGAACCAACCCACCCAGTCGACACCAACAGTCTGACCTGCGCGAATGGCTCCAACATAGCGACGTTTGGGGTACGAGTACACACAATCTCGTTCTCCAACTCAAAATGATGTTTCAAATATCCGTTCATCATCGACAACACGACATGAAACATCATTGGACGTGACTTTCTCGAACACTTCGACCTAACCATCCGTCCAAGAACGCGAGAAATAGAGGAGCCAGTATCAGTGTTGACAGAACCAAAATCAGTCGTTATACGGCATGAAAGAGCAATAAAATTTCCTGTAAGGTTAGCCCCCTTCATTGTGTACTAATTTTCACTGTCGGGGGGGTGTATGTAACACGCGGCTCCGTGTTACAACCCAACGAAGGTCAATTTTTACAAACGCTGTGCTCTTTAAGGTCAAATATTCTAACTCTGTCCTTAAACAATATTTCTCTTAGCTGTGATTTTAGGAACAATCTCTTTTAGTCTCAAGCAGTTTTAATCGATATTTCTTGAACTGCAATTTTATTTGTAATTAATAGTGTTTTTATAAAGAAGACAGAACCGCGCGCGATCCGCGAGGATCACGCGGTGGACTATTGTGTCGCTGCGGATTTATTCCGCTCAGTTGGATTATTAACAATTTTTACTGTTGTCAGTTAATTGTGCCATTCAGAATTTCAGAGAATAATAGATTATAATAATGACATGAACTAAATATTCGTGAGTTTTGGATATTGAAGTCTTTATGGGGCTTACTCCTTCATTTTAGTGATTGCTTTTAACGATGACTTTTTACATATCTTCATATGTTTTAAATCGATGATAAAAATACAATTCAATCCAGACATTTGTGTAAGAATAACTATTTGTGTGTAAAACATTTTCCTCTATAAACATAAATCATCTTACTATGTTCATATTGTCATGTATTTTTAATCGTTTGACTATTCTCACTGTGAATGGTGTTTAAGACCTATTTTTGCTTAAAATCTATTTTTACAGCTGACTAACATGTTTTCAATTTGAACTAACTGTGAATTACATTACTATTTGCAACTTTATATCTAATATACGTATGACCAGATGTTTTTGCCTTCTCACATCAATCATCCGAAAAAGATCAGAGACTGATTAGGCGCACGGGTAGTAATAATAGCCACCATTGATATGTAGTAGGGGTACAAAATCAGGAACGAGAAAGCAAGAGCGAAAAGTACCCCTACAATTTATCAAATTGGGTCAAGATATTCTAACTTGAAAGGCTCAATTAATATCAGGAGTAATTTTATCAAAGCTATTAGCATATAATGATTAACACTAGCTTAGCTATTGACTTTAAGCAATATATATATAATGTAGGAGGTTTTGTAGTTATAGTAAGAGGTTTTACGGGGTAGCTGTCCATTTAATAAAATTGTCCTATTTCTACCTATTCATGGTGGCTGTTGTTACTACCCGTCCTTATGATTAGATCCTGACCTTTTTCAGAAGGGTAAATTGAGAAGACTCATCCATGTTATCAGATGTTTATTGAATGTTATATTGCAATGCATGAATCAATTTACTGTTAATCCAAATAGACCGTGTTCTAGACGGCAACAAAATAATATGTGGTCAACACAATTAAATGTCTTATACTAAAGTAATCACAATAAACACAATCGGCTGAATTGTGATGAATTCATGTAATTGATTGAAAAATTACGAGGATATAAATCCAGACTGATTAGCAATTTAGTTTAAAGTCACTGATAATTGATGAAAAGAACACAATAAATATTGGCACTGATAATTTATGGAGAGATATCGTGTAAAAGCGATCATAATAAGCACCACAAATAATTAGTCCACCGTTTGCTAGATTTTGAGTGTTAACACATAAATCCATTGTGCTATACAGTTTCGGATAAAGGATTGAGAAACAGCTGATGTTTGGATCAGTAGAATTATAACTGAACTGTCAGTAGTTCTGTAAAAATGGTTAAGGCATGTAAATCAAGTTAACCTAATGTTTGAACACAGAGACACACAAATCCACAGCATGTTACCTGCGTATTGCGCATCGGTGTGTATTTATCAATAAAAATCCTATTAATTACAACTTGTAACGACACAAATAAATTGCCGACATATTGCGTAAATTAAATTCAATTCGATTTACGCTGCACCAATGAGAAAAAAGCAAAACTTGCCGCTAACCAATAGTGTGCAAGTAGCCATATATTTCTATGACATGGCTATTTAAGCACGGCAAATTTACCATGCAGTTCATTTGACGCGTTTGCCTTCTGCTGTGCGTTACGAGGGCATGCTGTCTGCTGCATTACCTACACTGATTATTGAACTTGTTTCACGAACATTGGCAAAATCAGTAACGACAATTTTGTTGCTGTACAACTAGAGAGACGAGCCAATTATTGCAGAACTTCAACGAAGTTTCCCCATCGAGATTACAACGCAACAACAAAAGGAATCGCAGACCAAGTCAACCCAAGAGACAAAGAGTACTTCTGGACGTCTTCTCATTTACGGAACTTCTTGGCATTTGCCGGAGAACGCACGACCGGCCCTGTTAAGGGCCCCTTAACAGTACATAACTCTTTATTTTATGGCACTTTAACCGAGTTTGTAACGTCGTACGGCATTTACTTGAAGCTGCGGCGTTTACAAAATTGGCAACCGCGCCAGGATACTGAGTACTGTACTGTTTTTTTGGTATAAATAAAATTGATTTTCTTTTTTATTTATTTGGGATAAAAATAGATTGTCATTTGTGTATGCGTCTTCTTTATTCTGGTCATTGTCTTCTGAGAATTTTTGTTGGGTATACACTTTCTCTTAAAATCGTGGTCTTCTGGGCATTTCGTTGGGTATAGATGTTCTCTCTAAAATCGTGGTCTTCTGGGAATTTTGTTGGCTTTATTTGTTCTCTGTAAAGTCGTGGAGTTCTGAGGTATATGTTTGGGTATATGTTCTATTCAATTTTCCTACGTACAAAACTGCACCGTACGTACGCAACAGACTTTATTGCGGGAGATTTCAATTTTTGGAAGCTGTTACCTGACGTGTTTTGTGAAGGAACTAATTCATCTGTGTTCTGCGCTCATTCAACTGCGGAAAATGCTCTTTTAACTGTGGAAGCTGTTAGTGGGTAAGCGTTTCGTTAAGGTATATTTACACATTTTCATCTTGTTTATAAATTTATGCTTTTAAGATCCCGTAAGATTGTCAGGTCCAAATATAGATATTGATGTTCCCGTTTGGGATTGAGATAGTGAACTATTCTTTGTGTGCGTAGACTCCGATTTCTCCCCGTTACCTGATTATGACTGTCAAAGGTTTTTGCTAAACTACCTTCTGAATTGCAGCGACGGATTTATCCTAAGTTTGAGGCCATCAGAAAGCTACCTAATCCCATTTTGGGCCTACAAAATGAAGTAGAATCCTTGTTTGAGCCCACAGAAACTGAGCAGATAATAAAAAAATACGCAAAGTTAGACATGCCAAACTTTGGCCCCATCGAAATTTTGAGGGAATTACGGAAACTTTGGTATAAAACCAATATTTCTGACCATGAGGCTAAGACTGTTTTTATTAACAATCTTCAACAAGCATTAAAACTATTCGCCAGACAGCTTCCCATCTTTCTCTCTATAGATGACTTTTCTGAGAGATGTGGGTTAGAATATAGGGTTTTGGAACCTAAGGTGAATCCGTCATTCTTTTGTCCAACCCCGCAGGATTATAGGCTCTCCTATTTAGAGAGAACAGAAACGAACATGGTTAATGTTCTAGAAGGATTGGCCATAACGAAATTCAAGCTAAATCAAGTGAATGCTCGACCCAAATTCATACCAAAACCTAATTATAATGGTAGGCGGCGATCGAGATCCCCGCAATCCTTTAACAGATATGCCCCAAAGAACTTGTGTTATAACCACCAGAAGTTTTTTTATTCATGCCAAGTCTGTCTTTGTCGTTCCGAAAAATTTCCGAATGAGTGTTAATTTCCACAGTTGACGGAAAGGACAACAGAACACAGGCGCAAGGGTGCATCAAGTTCGGGAAACGTCTGGCGCAGGATGTAGAAGACCGTACTTTCTGCGCATCAACGGCTTCAACGGCGTCTCGGGGAAGAAACCAATTACAATCCGACATCCCTGTCGACTCTTTTCGTCCACGCCGAATTTTCTACATAGAGAGCCAAACGGACAACGCCGGTCGCAATCACCAGCCTACTTGTTTGCATGACCCGTCTGAACAACCCAACGAGCTTATGTATCTTCTTGAAAATAAAAACCGGCGAAGAATTCATCGTAGACACAGGTGCAGGAGTCTCAGTTCTCAAGGGTGATGCAACGGCCGAGATGTCGCTAAGCGTTCTTCTCGCAACAGCTACAGGCGAGCCCATACCAACTTATGGCTGCCAATACCGCACACTCAACATAGGTCTACGACGTGAATTTTCCCACAACTTCATCATTGCCAAAGTCTCACATAATATAATAGGCCTTGATTTCCTTCTGAAATTTCGGCTCATTGTTGATCTTGCCAATCAGAAGATCATCGACCCCTCCACCGGACTTGAGCAAAGTTTTTGGACACTTGCCTCCGAGCGTTTGGAGTTACAGGTCATTCAGCCAACCCCAGTGCATCATTCAGCAGAGATATCAGCAGCTCTTCAAAAATACAAATCGCTTTTCGATCTTAACAAGTCAGAGCTACGAGTCTCCAACACGATGCACCATATCGTCACAGAAGGACAACCTATTGCACTCAAGAAGCGACCACTGGCCCCTGCTAAACTGAAAGCTGCCAAAAGAGGAATTCTCAAGGCTTTTGTAAGAGGGAATCATCAGACCATCGTAAAGTTCTTGGGCGTCACCACTGCACTTAGTCTCCAAATCAAATGGATCGTACAGAGCCTGCGGAGATTACCGTAAGCTAAATTCAGTGGCAAAATATTATGCATATTCTATTCCAAATATTAACACCTTACTTGAAAAACTCAACGGCAGCAATTTCTTCTCAGTAATTGACCTCAGACAAGCCTACCATCACATCCCGGTAGCACCAAAGGATATTGAAAATACTGCAGTCATCACTCCATTTGGCCTTTCGAATATCTTTACATGCCTTTTGGACTAAAATGTGCTACACAGACTTTTCATAGATTCATAGACGTCATATTTCGCGACGACTCTGCTTATTGTATGTCATATCTCGATGACATAATGATATTCAGTCCAGACTTATAATCTCATGCCAAGCATCTACGAAATGTCCTCTCACACTTGTCCAACCACGGACTGTGACAAGACAGATTGCAACTACATACGTGGACTTCTTAGGGCATCGTATCACGCCACAAGGTATTCAACCTTTACCGTCAAAGACGAATTCAATCAAGAATATCAGGTCACCGAGGACTGTTAGCGAATTGCAGAAAATTCTGGGAGTACTAAACTACAATCGCAAGTTCCTTCCGGGCCTTTCAAGACAACTTTATCCTTTGTGAAGGCACCTGTGGAATCGAAAAGGACTTAACAAGAGTTCCATCCTTACTTGGTCATCCGTAGACGAGGAATTACTTCGACTCGCCATCAATTCCTTAGCAAATGCCATAAAGCTAACGCATCCAGATTTTCAACGACCGGTTCTACTCACGACAGATGCTTCTGAATTCGCTATTGGAGCCACTTTAGAACAAGAGATCGACGGAGTTCGGAAGCCTACCAGTTTATACTTGCGTACTCTCCAACCAGTAGAAACAAGATACGACACTTTCGGTTGAGAAATCCTCGCCATGCACGACGCAGTGCGCCATTTTATCAGCATCATTGGCAGTAGCAGATTTGTTGTTTTCACAGATCATGCACCACTAGTTAGCGCACTTCGAAACGCAACTTCATCTATCGCCAAGTACCCTGCCAGAGTGGAAAGACAGCTTTCACGTCTAAGCGAATGTCAATTTGACATCTTTTACGTCAAGGGCAAACAGAACTTCATTGCAGATGCTCTTTCTAGGCCAGACGTCTCTCTACAACCACCTTCGCCGTCGCCATTCACTGTCAACTCCGTGACACTCAGTGAACCTGCACTAACGCGAACTCTCCTGCGAACGGAACAACGCGGTGACAGTCACACTCTAAGATCAATAGCTCATCACCCAACCAAGTTCAAATGCCGTCTGTGGGAAGGCTTACCAATTGTTTACTTTACGGGTATGCAGCCCAAAAAGCCAGTTCTGCCGACCAGCCTTCAGAGAAAAGTTTTCGATTCAATTCACTCAATTTCTCACCCAGGAAGCCAAGCGACTGTCCGACTTCTCACAGATCGTTTCTGGGGTCACAGACTTAGGCAGAATGTTAAACGATGGGTCTCCGAGTGTGCTATTTGTCAGAAAAACAAGATCACACGACACACTCGTTCTAAGTTGCAACATTTTCGATCTACTTCTCGCCTAGCCATCGTCCACATCGACATAGTTCATCTGACAAAGGTTCAAGGTTTCAGCTACCTTCTAACTATGATCGATAGATTTACACGGTGGCCTGCGGCATTACCTCTTGGCACCATTTCTGCAGACGAAGTAACTAATGGTTTTATCTCTGCATGGATATCCAATTATGGTGTACCCAATGAGGTCATCACAGACAGAGGCACTTGCATCTCATCTGATTGTTTCCAAAACCACCTTGCAATACATAGGATGCATCTTACGCCAGACGACTGACTACCATCCTCAAGCTAATGGTATGGTAGAGAGAATGCATAGGGAACTCAAAGCTGCTTTAGCATCCTTGTCAATTAATGGCAACTGGGTCGATGCACTACCTTTGGTTCTGCTTGCCATGCCTTCCCGTACTCGTGAATCCATTAAAATTTCTGCATCCCAACTCTTGTATGGCATGGATCTACGCCTGCCTAGTCAGCTCCCACGTCTACTACCGGCCCAGGATAACCCACAAGACGAAGCTACCCGCCTTCGACTTCATTTTGGTAACATGTCTGAACAGCAGCCGAGACATACGCCTCGTCCAGTCTTCGTTCACCCACAGCTCCACAGCTGCAAGAGAGTACTCGTTCGCAACGACAATGCTGTTGCACCACTACAACCAAAGTATCGCGGTCCTTACCCGATTTTGCTCAGACAACCAAAATACTTCATTATTATGCAAGGCGCTACACCGACATCAGTAAGCATAGACAGATTGAAACCGTTTATCGAACCGCCTGATCCTGAGAGCGTTCAACCTTCTACACACGTCTCAGGCTCCGTCTGCCCACAATCTCAATAGCCTGCTTTGTATAACGCGTAATTGATTTTTTTAACATTAACATTGTTATTACGTATCAAAATTTTTAACCTTACGTTATTTTTCGCATTTGTCTCACGTGGCATAACCAGCTGTTCTTAGCTAACAATTGTGTAGCATTTTTGAACAGTTCTTTGGTATTATGCCATCTCTGAGGCAATGTTCGTGTACATATTTTTTATGCAGTTACCGTTGATTTTAATGTATTACATTATAATTTATTTCTCACACATGACATCGCACAGACTATTTTGTTATGACTAGCTACTTGGAGCTAACGCTTTCGTGTAGCAACACTAAGTAGTCATCATTTTCATATCCTGGTACAGGCCACTTTTAATGCATATCTCAATTTCATCAATTGCACAAAGACCACTCTACAAATATCATGACCACAAGGTCGAGCACACATCTAGCTCTTATGGGCGTATACAAACGCATTGACGACGATCCTGCCTGCCTAGGTTTTAACTTAAACCTGGCAACTTCAGAGGCGATTTACCTCGAAATCCTCACGCTGGGCTCCCAAATTTTACACTGCTCTATTTTGCCTCACGCGGTATGACCGGCTACTAGAGCTAATAGTTTGTGTAGCAATTCCTAGTGGTTACCTGGCATCATATCATTGTTGAAGCAACCAAAAAGAATACTTAAGCCCAGCATTTGTGGTACATTATTTTTGCTTCACTTGGTTTGAACTTTGCCATGCATTTCTTATCTAGCCTCGCAGAGAGGAATATATTTTTTCTTTTTTTCAGAGAGGAAAGTGATGTAACGACACAAATAAATTGCCGACATATTGCGTAAATTAAATTCAACTCAATTTACGCTGCACCAATGAGAAAAAGCGAAACTTGCCGTTAACCAAGAGTGTGCAAGTAGCCATATTTTTCTATGACATGGCTATTTAAGCACGGCAAATTTACCATGCAGTTCAGTTGACGCGTTTGCCTTCTTCTGTGCGTTACGTGTGCATGCTATCTGCTGACATCACCCACACTGATTATTGGAGTGGTTTCACCAACATTGGCAACAACATTAACGCCAATCTTCTTGCTGTACAACTAGAGAGATGAGCCAATTAATGCAGAATTTCAACGAAGTTTCCCCATCGAGATTACAATGCAACAACAGAAGGAACCACAGCCCAAGTCAACCCAACAGACTAGGAATACCTCTGGACGTCTTCACAATTACGGAACTACTCGGCATTTGCCGGAGCTGGGGCGTGTAAACGCCACGGCTTCAAGTAAATGCCGTACGACGTTACAAACTCGGTTAAGGTGCTCTGAATAGAGATTAGTTACTGATATGGGGGCCCTTAAGAGGGCCTGGTAATGCGTTCTCTTGAAGTCTTCAGAGTTGAAGATGTCCTAGAGCCTTGGGTGGACTCTGGTTGAGTTGTCGCTCCCGTGGTTGAGCTGTAATCGCGTTGTGGATGGTGTCCTGCAGGTCCTGCACTCAATTGGCTCGTCTCTCCGGTATCCCGCATCAAGATGAGTCACGGATGTAGTTAGTTGTTGGTGAAACTATCAAATCACCAGCGTAGGTATTGACAGCCGACAGAGCGCACACGTATTGACAGCCGACAGAACGCACACGCGTGAAGCAGGTAGAAGGCAAATGCCACAACTGACTTGCATGGTAAATTACCGTGCTTAAATAGCATGCAATATGTGTACTTGCATACTATTGGTTAAACGTGGTTAAACGTGGTTAAACGGCAATTTGCTTTTTTCTCATTGGTGCAACGTAAATAAATTTGAATTTAATTTACGCAATATGTCGGCGATTGATTTGTGTCGTTACAACACTTTCCTCTCTGAAAAAAAGAAAAAAATATTCCTCTCTGCGAGGCTAGATAAGAAATGCATGACAGAGTTCGAACCAAGTTAAGCAAAAATATGATGAACCATAAGTGCTGGGCTTAAATATGCTTGTTGGTTGCTTCAACAATGATATGATGCCAGGTAACCACTAGGAATTGCTACACAAATTGTTAGCTCTAGTGGACGGTCATAGCACGTGAGGCAAAATAGAGCAGTGTAAGTTTTTGGAGCCGCAGCGTGAAGATTTCGAGGTAAATCGCCTCTGAATTTGCCAGGTTTAAGATAAAAACCTAAGCAGGTTGGATCGTTGTCATGTGTTTGTATACGACCAAAGGAGCTAGAGTGCTCGACGTTGTGGTCATGACATTTGTAGAGTGGTCTTTGTGAAATAGATAAAGTTGAGATATGCATTGAAAGTGGCCTGTACCATGATATGAAGCTGATCACTACTTAGTGTTGCTACACGAAAGCGTTAGCTCTAAGTAGCTGGTCATACCAAAATAGGCAGTGTAATGTCATGTGTGAGAAATACATTATAATGTAAAAATATATACATTAAAATCAAAGGTAATTGCATAAAAATATGTACACGAACATTGCCTCAGAGATGGCATAATACCAAAGAACTGTTCAAAAATGCTACACAATTGTTAGCTAAGAACAGCTGGTTATGCCACGTGAGACAAATACTAAAAATAACGAAAGGTTAAAAAAATTTTATAGTTAATGTTAATGTTTAAAAAAATTAATTACGCGTTATACAAAGCAGGTTGAGATTGTGGGCAGACGGAGCCTGAGACGTGTGTAGAAGGTTGAACGCTCTCAGGATCAGGTGGTTCGATAAACGGTTTCAACCTGTCTATGCTTACTGATGTCGGTGTAGCGCCTTGCATAATGATGAAGTATTTTGGCTGTCTTAGTAAAATCGGGTAAGGACCGCGATACTTGGGTTGTAGTGGTGCAACAGCATTATTGTTGCGAACGAGTACTCTCTTGCAGCTGTGGAGCTGTGGGTGAACGAAGACTGGACGAGGCGTGTGTCTCGGCTGCTGTTCGGACATGTTACCGAAATGAAGTCGAAGGCGGGTAGCTTCGTTTTGTGGGTCATCTTGTGCCGGTAGTAGACGTGGGAGCTGACTAGGCAGGCGTAGATCCATGCCATACAAGAGTTGTGACGCAGACGTTTTAATGGATTCTCGAGTACGGGAACGCATGGCCAGCAGAACTAAAGGTAGTGCATCGACCCAGTTGCCATTAATGGACGAGGATGCTAAAGCTGCTTTGAGTTCCCTATGCATTCTCTCTACCATGCCATTAGCTTGGGGATGGTAGGCAGTCGTCTGGCGTAAGATGCATCCCATGTACCGCAAGGTGGTTTTGAAACGATCAGATGAGAAGCAAGTGCCTCTGTCCGTGATGACCTCATTGGGAACACCATAATTGGATATCCATGCAGAGATAAAACCGTTAGTTACTTCGTCTGCAGAAATGGTGCCAAGAGGTAATGCCGCAGGCCACCGTGTAAATCTATCGATCATAGTTAGAAGGTAGCTGAAACCTTGAACCTTTGTCAGATGAACTATGTCGATGTGGACGATGGCTAGGCGAGAAGTAGACCGAAAATGTTGCAACTTAGAACGAGTGTGTCGTGTGATCTTGTTTTTCTGACAAATAGCACACTCTGAGACCCATCGTTTAACATTCTGCCTAAGTCTGTGACCCCAGAAACGATCTGTAAGAAGTCGGACAGTCGCTTGGCTTCCTGGGTGAGAAATTGAGTGAATTGAATCGAAAACCTTTCTCTGAAGGCTGGTCGGCAGAACTGGCTTGTTGGGCTGCGTACCCGTGAAGTAAACAATTGGTAAGCCTTCCCACAGACGGCATATGAACTTGGTTGGGTGACGGGCTATTGATCTTTGAATGTGAATGTCACCGCGTTGTTCAGTTCGCAGGAGAGTTGGCGTTAGTGCAGGTTCACTGAGTGCCACGGAGTTGACAGTGAATGGTGACGGCGAAGGTGGTTGTAGAGAGACGTCTGGCCTAGACAGGGCATCTGCAATGAAGTTCTGTTTGCCCTTGACGTGAAAGACGTCAAATTGCCATTCGCTTAGACGAGAAAGCTGTCTTTCCACTCTGGCAGGGTACTTGGCGATAGATGAAGTTGCGTTTCGAAGTGCGCTAACTAGTGGTGCATGATCTGTGAAAACAACAAATCTGCTACTGCCAATGATGCTGATAAAATGGCGCACTGCGTCGTGGATGGCGAGAAGTTCTCGGCCGAAAGTGTCGTACCTCGTTTCTACTGGTTGGAGAGTACGCGAGTAGAAACTGATAGGCTTCCGAACTCCGTCGATCTCTTGTTCCAAAGTGGCTCCAATAGCGAATTCAGAAGCATCTGTCGTGAGTAGAAATGGCTTTTCGAAATCTGGATGCGTTAGCATTGTGGCATTTGCTAACGAGTTGATGGCAAGTCGAAGTAATTCCTCGTCTTCGGATGACCAAGCAATGATGGAATTCTTGCTAAGTCCTTTTCGGTTCCGCAGGTGCCTGCACAAAGGATAAAGTTGTTTTGAAAGTCCTGGAAGGAACTTGCGATAATAGTTTAGTACTCCCAGGATTTTCTGCAAATCGCTCAAAGTCCTTGGTGACTTGATATTCTTGATTGAATTCGTCTTTGACGGCAACGGTTGAATACCTTGGGCCGTGATACGATGCCCTAAGAAGTCGACGGATGAAGTTGCAATCTGCGTCTTGTCACAGTTGATCTTGAGTCCGTGGTTGGATAAGCGTGAGAGGACATTTCGTAGATGTTTCGCATGAGATTCTAGATCTGGACTGAATACCATAATGTCATCTAGATATGACATACAATAAGCAGAGTCGTCGCGAAGTATGTTGTCTATGAATCTTTGAAATGTCTGAGTAGCACACTTAAGTCCAAAAGGCATGTAAAGATATTCAAAAAGGCCAAATGGAGTGATGACTGCAGTTTTCTCGATATCCTCTGGTGCTACCGGTATGTGATGGTACGCTTGTCTGAGGTCAATCACTGAGAAGAAATTGCTGCCGTTGAGTTTTTCAAGTAAAGTGTTGATATTTGGAATAGGATATGCATCAGATTTTGTCACTGAATTTAGCTTACGGTAGTCTCCACAGGCTCTGTACGATCCGTTTGATTTTGAGACTAAGTGCAGTGGTGACGCCCATGAACTTTTCGATGGTCTGATGATTCCCTCTTCCAAAAGCCTTGAGAATTCTTCTTGGGCAGCTTTCAGCTTAGCAGGAGCCAGTGGTCGCTTCTTGAGTGCAATAGGTTGTCCTTCTGTGACGATATGATGCATCGTGTTGGAGACTCGTAGCTCTGACTTGTTAAGATCGAAAAGCGATTTGTATTTTCGAAGAGCTGCTGATATCTCTGCTGAATGATGCACTGGGGTTGGCTGAATGACCTGTAACTCCAAACGCTCGAAGGCAAGTGTCCAAAAGCTTTGTTCAAGTCCGGTGGAGGGGTCGATGATCTTTTGATTGGCAAGATCAACAATGAGCCGAAATTTTAGAAGGAAATCAAGGCCTATTATATTATGTGAGACCTTGGCAATGATGAAGTTGTGGAAAAATTCACGTCGTAGACCTATGTTGAGTGTGCGGTATTGGCAGCCATAAGTTGGTATGGGCTCGCCTGTAGCTGTTGCGAGAAGAACGCCTAGCGACATCTCGGCCATTAAATCACCTTTGAGAACTGAGACTGCCGCACCTGTGCCTATGATGTACTCTTCGCCAGTTTTGAAATCAAGAAGGTGCAGAAGTTCGTTTGGCTGTTTGGCCGGGTCATGCAAACAAGTAGGCTGGTGATTGCGACCGGCGTTGTCTGTTTGGTTCTCTATGTGAAAAATTCGGCGTGGACGAAAAGAGTCGACAGGGATGTCGGATTGTAGTTGGCTTCTTCCCTGTAGCGCCGTTGATGCCGTTGATGTGCAGAAAGTACGGTCTTCTACTTCCTGCGCCAGACGTTTCCCGATGCTGATGCACCCTTGTGCCTGCGGTCTGTTGTCCTCTCCGTCAGCTGTGGAAATTGACACTCATTCGGAAATTCTTCGGAACGACAAAGACAAACTTGGCAAGCATAAAAAACTTCTGGTGGTTATAACACCAGTTCTTTGGGGCATATTTATTAAATGATTGCGGAGATCTCGATCGCCGCCTACAATTATAATTTGACTTGGAAACGAATTTTGGTCGAGCATTCACATGATTTATCTCCGATTTGGTAATGGCCAATCCTTCTAGAACTTTAGCCATGTTCGCCACTGTCCTCTCTAAGGAGGAGATTCTATCATCTTGCGGAGGTGAAGAAAAGGATGATGGATTCACTTTGGGTTCCAAAACCCTATATTCTAACTCACTCTCTCAGATAAGTCATCTATAGAGAGAGTGTTGGGGAGCTGTCTGGCAAAGAGTTTTAATGTTTGGGGAAGATTGTTAATAAAACAACCTTAGCCTCATGGTCAGAAATGTTGGTTTTATACCAACGTTTCCGTAATTCCCTCAGTATTTCGATGGGGCCAAGATTTGGCATATCTAACTGCGCATATTTGTTTATTATCTGCTCAGTTTCCGTGGGTCCAAGCAAGGATTCTACCTCGTTTTGTAGGCCCAAAATGGGATTAGGTAGCTTCCTAATGGCCTCAAGCTTGGGATAAATCCGTCGCTGCAATTCAGAAGGTAGTTTAGCAAAAACCTTCGACAGTTTTTGATGACTGTCATAATCAGGAAACGGGGAGAAAGCGGAGTCTACGCGCATAAAGAATAACTCACTATCTCCATCCCAAACAGGAACATCAATATCTAAAATTGGACCTGACATTTTAACAATCTTACGGGATCTTAAAAGCATAAATTAAAAGCAATATGAAAATATATAAATATACTTTAACGAAACGCTTACCCACAAACTGCTTCCACAGTTGAATAAGAGCAGAACAAAAAATTGACTGTTTCCAAAAATCCGAAGTTGAGTTGTTGAGTACGTACGGTGCCGTTTTGTACGTAGAAATGATGAACAAAGGCCCCGTTGGCCTTTGATGCCGATGTGTTATTATTATCCCCACAAATCCACGAATATATACCCAACAGATTTCCCAGAAATCCACAATCAGGGTAAAGAAAACACAAATGTCAATCTATTATTATATCCCCCAACACAAACCCAAAAAAATTCACAGATGACCACGATCACGCAAATCTTAATCGATTTTTACCCCAAATAGATGAAAAAGGAAGTCAATTTTATTTATACCAAAAAATCAGAACAATAATCAATATCCTGGCGCGGTCGCCAATTTTGTAAACGCCCCGGCTTCAAGTAAATGCCGTACGACGTTACAAACTCGGTTAAGGTGCTCTGAATAGAGATTAGTTACTGATATGGGGGCCCTTAAGAGGGCCTGGTAATGCGTTCGCTTGAAGTCTTCAGAGTTGAAGATGTCCTAGAGCCTTCGGTGGACTCTGGTTGAGTCGTCGCTCCCGTGGTTGAGCTGTAATCGCGTTGTGTATGGTGTCCTGCAGGTCCTGCACTCACTTGGCTCGTCTCTCCGGTATCCCGCATCAAGATGAGTCACGGATGTAGTTAGTTGTTGGTGAAACGTATTGACAGCCGACAGAACGCACACGCGTGAAGCAGGTAGAAGGGAAATGCCACAACTGACTTGCATGGTAAATTACCGTGCTTAAATAGCATGCAATATGTGTACTTGCATACTATTGGTTAAACGTGGTTAAACGTGGTTAAACGGCAATTTGCTTTTTTCTCATTGGTGCAACGTAAATAAATTTGAATTTAATTTACGCAATATTTCGGCGATTGATTTGTGTCGTTACAGGCGTTTACAAATTAAATTTGCAGTTCAAGACATCTCAATGAAAACTGCTTGAAACTAACAGAGATTGTTGTAGTATCACAGTCAAGATAAATGTTGTGTAAAACCAGAGTTAGACTATTTGACCTTAAATAGAGCTATATTTATCAAAATTGAACATCGTTGGGATGTAACGCGGAGCCGCGTGTCACAATGACATTGTAGATAAAAGTTTTGATGGAATGATTCCAACTATTAAATTTTTCTTCAAAAATTAAGGAAAGTTTGCTCAAATTTTCCATAGATAAATGGAGAATATTATCTATTGATATTTCTAAATGGTCATTCTGCTTTCTAGATTTAATTTTAATCATTAATTTACATAAAATTTCCCAATAAAATTTTGGTAGTTGCTCGTTGTTGAACAAAGAATCTGATAATTCAGAAATTTATTTGAAATTAATAAAATTTCACATCAAATTTCCAAATGAGCCTATATCTACAAAATGTAAAAACTTTTATCAATTGTGAATACCATCTTTTCAAAATCTATATATTTATTAAGTTATTATGATAAAATCGAAATTATTCGTCATTAAAAAATTAATCAGCATTAAGGTGTTTTCAGAAAACTTTTATAATTTGCATAAAATAATGCATAATTATCACGATACTTGTCTACACGCATGATTTAATCTGCTAGATCAACATGAACGGATTTTTGCGGCAGTTTATTTCGGTTTTATGAAAAAAGCAACCTTTACCTCAATGTCGACAACATTTAATGTTACTACATGGCGTGTTTGAGTTATTGTCTTTTACGTTGTGATATATTTATTTGTAACTTCAACAAATGTTGGCTTCATCATCTAGGAATTTTGTTACTTAATATTTCCATTAGTTAATTTGCTTTGAAATAACGTTCTTCCCTACCATTTAATGCCTGTTTGAACGCATTAATATAAACGTTTTTGTTGATTAATCATACATAGATAATCACAGGTCGAATTACCATTTAATTCAATTTTCCAAATTGTCACTAACAACATTCTTATTCAAATTAAACAATATAAATTAATCAGATTAGGAGTTTTCCGTTCGTACTCACATTTAACTGAGATTAAAATTTATATTTGCTTCAATTCTTGGAATTTATATTCTGTTCTATTTTATAGGATGTTTTGTAGTAATTGAAAGAGGTTTTGCGGTTTTGCTGTCTATTTAGTTATTCTATACCATTCCTACATATGCCTGGTAGCTGATGCTGAGATGCGTGCTTATGATTATTTTCCGACCTTTTTTCGATGGGTGATGTAAGAAGGCTAAGTCGCAGCCTCATCCTTTTATTGAACACAATTTTGCAAAATCAAAATCAAAATCGTATGAAAGTAGTCACTATAAACATAAAAGATAAATCCAGAATGTCTCGACAGAATTGACATTCTTGTGTAAACGAGAAATTATTCAAAATATATAAATCCAGAATGTTTTGGCTGAAACGTTAATCCTATTTATGTTAATGATAGAAAGAGAAAGAAGATGTAAATCAAGAATGTATTAGGAGTATAGTGTACTGTCACTGATAATTGATGAAGAGCACACAAAATATAAATCCAAAATGTCTTAGGAGTATAGTTTACAGTCACTGATAATTGATGAAGAGCACACAAAATATAAATCCAGAATGTCTAAGGAGCATAGTTTAGAGTCACTGATAACTGATGATAAGCACACAAAATATAAATCCAAGCTTTGACAGCTCAAACGCATTAATCCACTGCATGCTGCCGGCGTATTTCGCGCGGATGTGTTCTATTATTTATCAAAACTGAAACGACACAAAGAAATTCGACGATATATTTGGTGATCGTGCCAGGATACTGAGTACTGTACTGTTTTTTTATTTATCAGAAAACATTTGGTATAGATACAATCGACTCTGTTTCTTTTTCATTTTTTTGGGAGTACAGTTAATAACATATGCGTATACGTTTTACTCTGCTTGTTAATCTCCCTAAAGTCGAGGTCTTCTGGACAATTTTGTTGGGTATATATTTTTAAAGGAAGGTTTTCAATTAAATAATTTTTTTCTTACGGACAAATCTGTACATCTTGGTGAACTGTGAAGGAACATAGACTGTAGGTAAGTGTAGAACTGACGTGTTTTGTGAAGGAACTGTTTTCTGCGCTTATCTCTCGGCAGATTCAACTGCGGAAGATTCTGTTTCAACTGTGGAAGCCATTAGTGAGTAAGAGTTTTGTTTAAAGTCTTTTTATACATTTTCACCTTGCTTATAAATTTATACATTAAGATCCCTTAAGATTATTAGAATGTCAGGTCCAATTTTAGATATTGATGTTGCCTTTTGGGATGGAGCTAGTGAACTACTCTTTATGCGCGTAGACTCCGCTTTCTTCCCGTTTCCAGATTATGACAGTCATCCGAAACAGTCAAAGGTTTTTGCTAAACTACCTTCTGAATTGCAGCGACGGATATTTCCGAAGCTAGACACCATTAGGAAACTTCCGTGATCCTATTTTGGGTCTACAAAATGAAGTAGAATCCTTTCTGGGTCCCACAAAAACTGATCAGATAATAAATAAATACTCGCAGTTTGACATGACAAACCTTGTCCCCAAAGAAATTTTAATGGAATTACGGAAACGTTGGTATAAAACCAATATTTCTGATCATGAGGCTAAGGTTGTTTTTATTAACAATCTTCCACAATCACTAAAATTATTCGCCAGACAGCTCCCCAACACTCTCTATAGATGACTTATCTGAGAGATGTGAGTTAGAATTTAGGGTTTTGGAACCTAAGTTTAATTCGTCATCTTTTTTTCGCTCCCGCAAGATGATAGGCTCTCCTCTTTAGGGAGGACAGTAGCGAACATGGATAAAGTTCTAGGTGGATTGGCCATAGGGAAATCCGAGCTAAATCTGGTGAATGCTCGACAAAATCTTAACAGTAGGTTGTGATCTAGATTCGCACAATACTTAAACAGGTATGCCCCAAAGAACTTGTGCTATAATCACCAGAAATTTTTTTATTCATGTCATGTCTGTCTCTGTCGTTCCAAAGAATTTCCGAATGAATGTCAATTTCCACAGTTGACAAGAAAGACAACATGAAACAGGCGCAGTGGTGCATCAGGATCGGGAAAGGTATGGCACAGAAAGTAGAAGACCGTACTTTCTGCGTATCAACGAGATCAACGGCACCACAAGGAAGAAATCACTTAGAAACCGACTTTCTTATTGATTCATTTCGTCCACGCCAAATTTGCCACATAGATAGCCAAACGGACAATGCCAGTCGCAATCACCAGCTTACTTGTTTGCATGACCCGGCCAAACAGCCCAACGAACTTCTGCATCTTCTTGATTTTAGATCTGGCGAAGAATTCATCGTAGACACAAGTACAACGGTCTCAGTTCTCAAGGATGATACAATGACGGAGAAACCACTAAGCGTTCTACTCGCAACAGCTACAGGCGAGCCCATACCTACTTATGGCTGTCGGTATCGCACACTCAATATAGGTTTACGGCGTGAATTTACTCACAAATTCATCGTCACCAAGGTCTCACACAATATAATAGGCCTTGATTTCCTTTTGATATTTCGGCTAATTGTTGATCTTGCCAATTAAAAGATCATCGACCCCTCCACTGGACTTGAGCAAAGTTTTTGGACACTTGTCTCCGAGCGTTTGGAGTTACAGGCCATTCAGCCAACCCCAGTGCGACCACAGGCCCCTGCTAAACGGAAAGTTGGCGAAGAGGAATTTTCAAGGCCTTTGGAAGAGGGAATCAACAGACCATTGAAAAGTTCATGGGCGTCACCACTGCATTTAGTCTCCAAATCAAACGGATCGTACACAGCCTGCGGAGATTACCGCAGATAAAATTTTGTGACAAAATCTGATGCATATCCTATTTCCAATATTAAAACCTTACTTGAAAACCTCAACGGCAGCAATTTCTTCTCAGTGATTGACCTCAGACAAGCCTACCATCACATCCCAGTATCACCAGATGATATTGAAAAGACTGCAGTCATCACTCTGTTTGGTTTTTTCGAATATCTTTACATGAATTTTGTATTTAAGTGTGCTACACAGACTTTCCAATGATTCATGGACAACATAGTTCGCGATGATGCCGCTTAATGTATGTCATTTCTCGATGACATAGTTGTATTCAGTCCAGACTTAGAATCCCATGCCAAGCATTTACGAAATGTCCTCTTACACTTATCCAGCCACGAACTGAAGATCAACCGTGACAAGACACAGACTGCAACTAAATCCGTAGACTTCCTTGGACATCGTATCACGCCACAAGTTATTCTACCTTTGCCGTAAAGGGCAAATTCAATCAGGGATATCTAGTGACCGAAGAAAGTAAGCATTTGCAAAAGATATTTTAGTCCTAAACTACTATCGCAAGTTCCCTCCCGGCCTTTCAAGACAACTCTATTCTTTGTGCAGGCCCCTGCGGAATCGAAAAAGACTTAGCAAGAATTCTATCATTTCATGGTCATCTGAAGACGAAGAATTACTTAGACTCGTCATAAACTCGTTAGCAATTGCCACAATGCTAACGCATCCTCGTGGCCTAATGGATAAGGCGTCTGACTTCGGATCAGAAGATTGCAGGTTCGAATCCTGCCGGGGTCGCTCACTATTACCACGGTTTACAGAACGCCGTATGCTACTTTATATGATGATAAAACATTTACCAATTCTTTTCCATCTATTTTTGACTGTCAAGGCTATAATGTGGTGGTAGGTGATTTTAATAATTTACATGACTGTGAAATAATCATTTTTTTCTAATCACGATCTAAAGCAGATTATAAATGAATCAACTAGAGATTCGCAATGATTAGATCATGTATACTTAGAAATTGAAACGGTTAAATCACACAGTTATGATGTTGTTAACTATTTCAAAGAATTGGATCACCAACAAATTATTTTACAATGGAACATATTGAGTAGCAACACACAGAAACTTAATTTTGAAAATGCACACGTGCAATGTTCCAGAATAAACTGGAATCTTTTTAGAAAATTAAGCATACTGATTGATTATGAAAGTCTTTATAACTTGAACACTGACGAATTTGTTTATTCTGTTTCATCGTTATTATCTGTTTTATTTCAGGCATCTACGTTTACGGATATTATACCGAAACGAATCAATAAGAAATTATGTAAACTAAGAATTAAACGAGATAATATAATAAAGTGTAGTCTTATCAATAGTATTAAATAAATGAGGTTAGATTGGATTGATAAAGAAATTACTTCAACACTGTTGATAATTCGTCAAAGATCAGAACGAATTATTTTGGCCAAAATGAAGAGTAATCCTAGAATAGGATACAAACTCCTTACAGATTACAGTAAATATAAGGAAAAGTTAAAGCTTATATTGCCTGTGGATAAAACTAAGTATGAATTTCTCTGTGAATTGGATGAAATATTTGGCAATTTGATATGTTGTAACACGCGGCTCCGCGTTACAACCCAATGATGTTCAATTTTGACAAATATAGTGCTCTTTAAGGTCAAATATTCTAACACTGTTCTTACACAATATAACTCTTAATTGTGATTTTAGGAACAATCTCTGTTAGTTTAAAGCAGTTTTAATCGATATTTCTTGAACTGCAATTTTATTTGTAATTAATAGGGTTTTTATTAAATAAACAGAACCGCGCGCGATCCGCGAGGATCACGCGATGGACTATTGTGTCAATGTGGATTTATTTCACCTATGAATTGTTTAGGCAAGGGATTTACTGTTAACATTTAATTATGCCTATCCAAACTTCAGAGAATAATGGATTAATATAATGACATGAGTTAAAACCATACCAAGCAGTGAACTAAATATTAATCAGAGACTGTTTATGTGCAATGGTGGTAATAATAACCACCTCGGATATGTAGGACGGGTACAGAATCATGAACTAGATAGCTACCCCGCGAAAATACGCCTACAGTGTAATCCACAGAATGAAATAAATTTCATGGAACTACCTGATCCTTTGGGAGACCAGGAACCAGGACTTGCTATTGACATTGATGAATTGATAAAATTAATGTTAAAAATCAAATCAAAAAAACAAAAAGATTACCTTGGTATTTTGATTGATAACCTGCTTCAACTACCCGTAACTTTTATGAATGCGCTCTGCAACTTTATAAATAGAATTTTGAAGAATAGGAAATTATCAATCGATATACTAATGATAGTAGATAAACCGTTGCAAAAAGTAAGTAAGCCAACGTGCGCCAGTGATTATAGATTAATTTCTATTATCCCTTCGTTTTTGAAGAAAATAGAACGATTGATACTAGATCATTTAGAACATATGGTGCCGGCTGGTTTTGATTTATGTCAACATGGCTTTACGAAAGATAGATCGACAACTACTAATATGCTTTCTATGTGGAAACATGTAATTTCATTAGATGAGAATAAGTTAGATGCATTAATTGTATTTATAGATATCTCAAAAGCTTTTGACTCTATATCTTTTGATGCTATTTTGAATGCGATTAGTTTATTGAATATTGATCCGAATATTTTTAGATTACTTAAATACTATTTATATAATCGAAGAATTAGTATTCAAGTAAACGATTTGATATCAAAATCGAAAAGAGTAACAAGTGGAATTCCACAGGGATAAAGTTTGGGGCCAATTTTATTTAAAATCGTATTTGCACATTTGGAAACTAAGATCCTTAACGGTCGAGTTTGCAAATTCGCTGATGATTTAAAAATAATCTTCCCAATTGATCCAAAAAATGTCGAATTCTCCAAAAATAATGTGACATTAGATTTGTATGATTTGAGTAGATATTTGATTACACTAGGGCTGAGAATAAACAATAAAAAGACGAGAGCTTTAAAAATAGGTAACAGAACAGACTTTCATTATGTTTATTTTCATGATGCTGTGATTAATGATGTGTTTGAGATTAAACTTATGCAAGAAATAAAGGATTTAGGCATAACTATTCAATGTACAGCTTCTGCTGAGAGACATATTGAAAGTATAGTAGGCAGTGCCAAGAAAAGATGGGCACTAATAAATCGAAATATCTTATCGAATGACATAAAACTTAAAATGTATATAATATGGATTAGACCGATACTAGAATATGCTGTCGCTACTTGGAATCCACTAAAAAAGGGTTTGTCTAATAAGATAGAAGCTGTACAAAGAAAAGTTGTGAAACAAATTAGTCCTATCTCCTGTACTATATACGCCACTAGATTACAGTTTGTATCACTGCAAACTTTATGGTTTCGGAGGATGTGCTATTGCATAAAAGTTTTCCATTTGAACCAGTGGACTGGTGCGTATATGAATCCGATAAGAAAGAGTCATGAAGTTGGAACTAGATCTGGACATTTGGCAATATCTCCTCCTTTGGTGGGGAATGTGTCGAGCAAGTTATTCTCTTTTTCGAAAATCGACAAATTTTATAACCAATTACCAAAGGGGCTTAGAGACATGCCTCCATCTAAGATGTCTTTTAAATTTTTATCTACTGAACTAGAAAAAGTCCACAATCCTGCTGATATTTTTTATTTTTATTACGATAATACTTTCACATGGTTAAATAAAAGACAAGGATAATTGTTATCGGAAACAGAATTTCTTAAGATTTTTATTTCCAAGTTTTGTATTATTAAAATTGAAATGTTATGCATTATATCATCATATTAGTCAACAATACATACAATCAATTGCTAGTCATGGTTCTTATTTTGTTGCATAATGTTACACTCGAATTATACCTTAATTTTTCATATTTTGGTGATGAATCTATTATTCGTTACTGCCGAACTTTCTGATATTGATATATTGTACAGTACAAATAGTGAGATTTACTTATCTACATGAGACTACATGCACATTTTCATGTGATGTGATAACTTTTTTTTATATTGTACATTTTCCAATTTTATTATTTGATGGAACATGTGTGGTTTGAATCCAAATAAAGATATTCTAATCTATTCTATTTCTACTCACGACAGATGCTTTTGAATTCGGTATTGGAGCCACTTTTGAACAATAGATCGACGGAGTTCGGAAGCCTATCAATTTCCATTCGCGTACTCTCCAGCCAGTAGAAACGAGGTACGACACTTTCGTTCGAGAACTATTTGCCATCCACGACGCAGTGCGCCATTTTATCATCATCATTGGTATTAGCAGATTTATTTTTTTAACAGACCATGCACCATTAATCAGCGCACTTCGAAACGCGACTTCAACTATCGCCAAGTACCCTGCCGGAGTGGAAAGACAGCTTTCATGTCTAAGCGAATGGCAATTTGACATCTTTCATGTCAAGGGCGAGCAAAACTTTATTGCAGATGCCCTTTCCAGGACAGATGTTACGCTACAACCACCTTCGCCCTTGCCATTCACTGTCAACTCCGTGACATTCAGTGAACCTGCATTAACTCCATCCCTCCTGCGAACAGAACAGCGCGGTGACATTCAAATTCAAAGATCAGTATCCCGTCACCCAACCAAGTTCAAATGCCGTCTCTGGGAAGGCTTACCAATTGTTTACTTCACGGGTACCGAGCCCAACAAGGAACTTCTGCCAACCAGCCTTCAGAGAAAGGTTTTCTACACATTTCACCCACTTTCTCACCCAGGAAGCAGAGCGACTGTCCGAAATCGACATAAATAATCTGACAAGGGTTCAAGGTTTTACCTATCTTCTAACTATGATTGATAGATTTACACGGTGGCCTGCAGCATTACCTCTTGGCACCATTTCTGCAGAAGAAGTAACTAACGGTTTTATATCTGCATGAATATGAAATTATGGTGTTCCCAATGAAGTCATCACTGACAAAGGCACTTGCTTCTCATCGGATCGTTTCAGAACCTCCTTGCGGTTCATGGGATGAACCTTACGCCAGACAACGGCCTTTCTTCCCCAATCTGACGGCTTGATGGAGAGAATGCATAGGGAACTCAAAGCTGTTTCAGAATCCTCGTCTATTAATGATAACTGGGTTGATGCACTACATTTAGTTTTGCTTGCCATGCGTTCCCGCACTCGTGAATCCATTAAAACGTCTGCGTCACAACTCTTGTATGGCATGAATCTACGCCTACCTAGTCAGCCTCCGCGTTTACTACCCGCACAGTATGACCCACAAGACGAAGCTGCCCGCCTCCGACTTCATTTCGGTAACGTCTGAACAGCAGCCGAGACATAGGCCTCATTCAGTCTTTGTTCACCCGCAGCTCCACAGCTGCAAGAGAGTATCCTTACGCAAAGACATTGCTGTTGCACCAATACAACCAAAATATCGCGGTCCTTACCCGATTTTGTTCAGACAATCCAAATACTTCATTGTCATGCAAGGCGCGACACCGGCATTAGTAAGCATACACAGGTTGAAACAGTTTATCGAACCGCTTGATCCTGAGAGCATTCAATCATCTACACACGTCTTAGGCTCCATCTGCCTACAAACTCAACCTATCAATAGCTTGATTTGCATAACGCGTAACTGATTTTTTATCATTAATTTTTTCGTTATTCTACCTATCAAAATTTTTAACTTTACGTGCTCCACTTTTGTCCTATGTCACGCAACAAGACCTATGAATCAATATGATTCATTTTATTTTTCTCACACTCACTTGTCTCACGTGGTATAACCAGCTGTTCTTAGCTAACAATTGTGTAGCATTTTGAACAGTTCTTTGGTATTATGCCATCTCTGAGGCAATGTTTGAGTACATTTTTTGATTTTCATGTATATATTTTTACATTATAATGTATGGCACACACCTGAGCTCACACTGCTTATTTTGGTATGACCAGCTACTTAAATCTAACGCCTTTGTGTAGCAATACTAAGTAGTTATCAGCTTCATATCATGGTACAGGCCACTTTCAATGCATATCTCAATTTCATCAGTTGCACAGAGACCATTCTACAAATATCATGAACTCAAAGTTGACCACACACTAACTCCTTTTGTCGTATACCACACATTGTCGGCGATCCAGTCTGTCCAGGTTTTAACTTAAACGTGACAGCTTCAGTGCCAATCTACCTTGAAAATGATGTAACTACGCAAAGCAATTCGCCGACATATTGCGTAAATTAAATTTAATTCAAATTAAGCGGCAACAATGTGAAAAAAAGCAAAATTTGTTGTTAACCAATAGTGTGCGAGCAGTCAATTTAAGCTCGATGGATTAACCATGCAAGTCAGTTGTCGCGTTTGCCTTCTGCTGTGCGTTACTCTTGCGTGCTCTCTGCTATTGCCAACTATGCTGATTTTTAGGCTTGCTTCACACACATTGGCAATTTCAGTCACGCCATTCTTGTTGCTGTACAACTAGAGAGACGAAATAACATCTACAGTTGATCCTTTCAGTGAGCCAGTTACAGCAGAACTTCATTGAGAATACTCATTTACTCACTCGCCACGGATGTCAACGCCACAACAGAAGGAAGAACCCAAGTCAACCAGAGCGGATCTCAAGTCTCTAGGAGTACTTCTGGACACTGCAACACTAACTGACCTTCTCGGCATTTGCTGGAGAACGCAAGACCGGCCCTAATAAATACCCCCATCTGTACTAACTAAGCCACTGTTGCCACCAAAACTTACTTTGTAACGTCGTACGGCATTTACTTGAAGCTGGAGCGTTTACAAAACCCTATTAATTAAATTAAATTTGCAGTTCAAGAAATCTCAATTTAAACTGCTTGAAACTAACAGAGATTGTTGCTAAAATCATAGTTAAGAGAAATATTGTGTAAAACCTGATTAGGCATATGTGACCTTAAAAAACTATAGCTGTCAAATTTGAGCTTCGTTGGGATGTAACGCGGAGCCGCGCGTTACAATTTGACTTTATTAAGATCAATGGATATATTCTATGCCTGGATTTAAAAAAATTAATTTTTATTATTACTTGAACTGACAATCTGATCTTCAAATATTATCAAAGATAAATTTATTGATTCTAGGTAACTGAGATCTCTAGTTTCATAGTGGCTCCATCTGGAGTCATTTCGATTCCAACTCTACAACCTCAAATTTTGCGCTAAGCTCATAATTATCTCAATGGGCTTGCCAGAGGAGATGATTTGCGTAATAACATTAAGCGCAACTGACTTATCTTTTCTGCTCTGTCTCGGTTATTGAATAGGGACCTGATTTCTTATAAAATCGAAATTTTTAGTGATAATTTGCACAATCTACAAGATATACCTTTTGAAAAGTATCGTGCAGTCATTCTAACATACCACAAAACTATAAGCAAATATGCCTTCTTTATACTCAAATATCTATATCCCTACTTTATTGAGGAAAGTAGAAGTGAATACTGGCAGCACATTGCAATAGTGCGTAACTAAAACGTCCGAAATATTCAGTCTGTGACTTCTAAACCTTTCAAAACAGAACTACTTACATCGTACGTGGCAACTCCAAGAGAAGAGGTTTGATAATTGGAGGGTTTCTTGATGAAGTACAATCGTCCACTTCTTTATTATTTACCTATCTCTATTTGAAGAGTAAACACTAATAACCAACACATACTGTGCATCCGCTATATTTACTCTGCCAGCCCCGGCTCTGTCTCGACATCGAGGATGACTCCGCATTGTAATAATGACATATTTTATCATTATATTCCCGCGCCCATTACCGTACTGACGTCCTCGCTTTCAGCTAATAACATGACCAATATTGGATTACCATTCTAATCGCCTAGGAAATATAAGGCACTTTGTCCAGTCCCTTCAGCATCAAAATTAAACAGCCGTGCAATCGATCGAGACCAAAGGTCCTTGTAGAGTCTCCAATCCTATTAGTAAATGAGAAACCCATTGAGGCCAAGTCGTTCTCAGTCTTAAAATACCCATTTGAGTCTGATAAGCTAGCATTCTCGTTCACATCTATTAGGTTCATGCCTGCTATATCTTGAGCTAACCTGCTTGTGTCCTCAAACTTTGATTAGCTGCCATGTTGATCCAACTTAAATACATATTTTATCATTTTGTGTCAGGCAACGAACTGTGTATTTCTTACGTAGAAATACACCCGATAAAATAATCTGGAAAGAAATAAGACGCGAAAAACAGAATTATTAAATTACTTGTTCTAGAACGTTCCCAAAATTTACGATTCGAAAGACAAAATGATAGAAGGTGTATATTGTGAAAATCGAGTATCTTCAACCGAAAAGTAGAAAAAAGAAACAAATGCAGCATGCTAAGGAAAGTCATACCAGTCAATTAAAGATTACCAAAACTGAAATTACGCATAATTAAAGAGTATATATACATTCAAATATTTAAACGAAGAATGTTCTAGAAAATAAACGAATAATTTCTTTTTAAATTATATTCGATTCAATCAGCCACATTGGTTTAAATTTATCAATAAATGTCGCCTTATTTTGTTCGGACGCAGTATCTTCCTCTACATCCTCTCCTGTGATATCCCTTTCTCTCAACCTTAAAAAACCTCAGATATTAAAAACTTTTTCAGCGTGTTGCTGTCATCCGGCACTAACACTTAATTTTAATCAGTGACGCTCCACCTTTACGCGTTTTCAGCCCTTCTCAACATTCTTCATCCTGTTTTCAAACCCCTTATATATCTCATCTTTCAGGCAAAAGTTGGATAAAAATGTCAAGATTAATGATGAACACTTGCTACTCATATACTACAGAGCAATAACATTCATCTGCCCACAATCACGCCCTGGTCGCTATAGTAAAATCTCTGTTAGTTTTATCTCCTTGGTTTAATCGTCATCTATTGGAGTCCTGCTGAGCAATTCTCATAAATTGCAAGCCCTACTCACCAAATATCGTCTAACTGGGAGCATTTATTTCTTCGAACGATGTAGACGTTTGCCTACTTGTTGAAATGTGACTTCCTTGTAAGTTCTACATTGATGAATATTTTATCATCAAAGAGTATTTATATTTGTGAACCAACAAAACTATTTGTCACTTTGATGTTTAAGCTACATACAACCGATCCTTTCTTATGCCAACGCGAATGATTATCTTAAACTAATTTTGATTAGAACTTGTCCTTAACCAAATGATAATAGTTATTTGCTTAATAGTCTGTGTAGTCACACGAGAGATAATATGTTTTTCCACTTTTTAATTTGCAACTATCTGATTATTCCATTAGTTTAGATGACCTTTGCTTCTCTCATGCCAAATGACACAAATCAGCACAAGAAAACTATCTTCACTTTACTAATTATTTTCTGAATCAATTCGTTAACGTACCTGATCTGCGTTTTGACTAACGCAGTAATGTTGCCTCTTGTTTTCTATTTTGAATATGGTATTTCGGCAGCCTTCTTTGGTTGGTCCATCCTCATCAGTTTTACTAATCAAATTAATGGAGCAAGCGCGATATTTCCTCTGTCCATGTTATACTTCAAACTGTTCTTTTACTAGGTAATTGCGTGTTGCATGCGTGTGTGCATTTTTGTAAATGTTATGTTCATCTAAGTGAGATTAGTGGCCAAATAAGATATTCTTTTTTGCATTCGTTAGACATTTTGTTTTTTATGACTTTGTGAGTAATAAAATACGAAATACGAACGACAAATGCACGTGTTGAATTTCAATTAAAAACCACTCAGGTTGTACGCAGGGTAGGCTTGATATTGTCATGCCATTAAATAGGCGCAGGTCACGAATATGGGTATATATATATATATATATATATATATATATATATATATATATATATATATATAACTAAATAGATTCAGTTAGGTTTAACCGGTACACATGTACGTACATATAACTGAAACCGAAGTCAATAGACATTAGTTTACGTTTTACACGTCTCAGACTTATTATACTTTATAATCATTTCAAATTTTGTATTTTTAGATTGATCTCAATAAGTACGGTGAGGGAACAGCCATCTTTAATATAAAGAATGAAAAAAGTGTCTTATCTCGGGCAGACATTTTTTCAACAGAAATTCCTCGCGGAAGCGCTCGTATAAGGATGATGTAGTTAGCCGAATGATAAAAGCAGACTTCGAGCTGAAGTGAACATAAATTAATTAATATTTATAAATTTGTTTTATTAAATCGATGCTCGTTATGCGAGCAAAATACTACATATAATTGAGTAAAAATAAAGCATGTGTCATACATTTAAAAATGGCTTTTGATGTGTTAGAAACGTTGATTCAAGGACTGACTGCTCAAATGAACAATTTAACTGCAGCATAAGGCATAATTATGTCTTGTCTGGACGATAAACTGATAATAAACACAGACGATATTCGAGTGCATGTCTATCCAATATAGGTGGACTCAACATATGGTGGGGGTGAAAAACACAAAAATAAGCGTTCAAGTCACTAAGAGATTTAAAATTAAACGAGTAACTATGCGTGAAATTTAGAAAGACAATATACTCAATAATTGATTAATCATTAATTGAATAATAAGCCCGCTAATAAGACAGTCTTATTCCGATGTACTTAATTTTTTACTGGAGCTAGCTTCAGATTACAATTCATGCAATAGTCCTTTCCTACCATTATCTAATGCTGTATTACAACTCAAACCTAACGATTTTTCAACAGCTTTTCATTCATAATATTACCCATAGATTTAATTTCGCAAGATCCTCTAATCAATCTCGTCACCTTATTACGACTACATATTGTTATACATTTGCAATAATCACAGTTAATAATGTGTCCGGTCTCCACTACATGACGATCAAGATCAGATTTAACAAAATTTCCATAATTACATGAAGTTCTATGTACACCTCTTCTTACCATGATTGAGTGCATTGTCACACCAACATACATGAGACTACAAATATTGCATGAGATTTCATACACTCCTGATGCTTTCAATATTTCACTATTTTTCTTTTGGTTTGGGATTATAAAACATAGGGTAAGTAGCTGTTTTAAAACAGTCCCCATATTGTATTTTAAAGCTACTGATTTTAATTACCTACTCAATATAAAATCTTACGCTTTTCCACCCCTTATCTGCCTTTATGTCACTCGGTTTAGGATTCACTTTTCTTACGACATCCCTCATTGTTGCTTCTATTAAATTCAGAAGTTAATCATTAGTCTTTAATATATCTCTTAATCTATATAACTCTAACTTCATATGCTTAATATTTCTTAATCTAAGGCTTCTTATTATTGAGTTTAAGATATCGATTTTCATACGATACTGTTGATTAGACTTGAAATAAAGGTGGATTCCTTGATAAATATCCCCCTATAAATATGTCTTTCTAATTTCTTACCTTGTCTAATTAATTTAACATCCAAGAATTGTACTTCAGCTGATGATTTCCTTTCCAGATCAAATTTAAGGTTGCTCATTCGATTCGCTAAATTTAAGAAATTTATTATTTCATTATCTCCATGTTTCTACATCATTAATATGTCATCCCATAAACGTAGGTACAATTTTGGCTTCAGTGAAGTCTTGAAAAAAAGATTATTTTCCAAATAATGCATAAATGTATATGCTATTCGGACCGACAAAAGTTGTCCCATTGGAACACCTCGAATTTGTTTATAAAATTTTTCCTTAAATTAAAATAAGCAGAGGACATACATATATACACATCATCTCCATGATGTATCCAATCATCATTTACTTCCTTCTAATATTGAGGAGTGACTATCTAGGATACGTCCAAAACAATCCAGGGATTCGGGTACGGGTATATTTGTGTCCATAGATACTACATCTAAGCTTACTTATCTATCCTTTCATCTAATAAACATTTATCAAAAATTTCAACCAACAGACATGAAATCAACAAGCTATGTATTAAGAAATTGGATTATTTTCTTATTCTATAACACAAACACTTCGAAATTAAATATGTTTGGAAGCACTGGACATTCGCAGTAATTATTAATGGATTACCATGCCTGTGCAATTTAATAAAACCATACACTCTGAGTGCAACTGTATCCTTTTGTATGAGAGTGTTACTATGTGTTGAATCAAATTCATCACTAGCAATCAAATTATCGATTAATAATTTCACTTGCCCTTGTAACTTCTCCGTTGGGTCTTTTGTTATTTTAGTGTATACAACAGCATTATTAATTTGTCTAACATTTTATTTACGTAATCAGATTGACTTTTCAGAACAGTAGCTCCTCCTTTATCCGATTATAGACATATAGCATTATCTGTTATTAGCTTCGTTTTGAACGTGGAATTTCATAGTTTGGCTTTATCCTCTTAATGTGTTAA
The DNA here is from genome assembly GCA_029291075.1 of Eudiplozoon nipponicum. Lineage (NCBI taxonomy): Eukaryota > Metazoa > Platyhelminthes > Monogenea > Mazocraeidea > Diplozoidae > Eudiplozoon > Eudiplozoon nipponicum. The sequence continues at coordinate 20,952 of JAQBSW010001018.1, read as the reverse complement.
AACCATAGAGACAACGTCTAATCCAAATTTCGCCCTATTCATATCTGAAAGAAGTTGGGTCTTTTTGACAGCCTCTGTTATTACCTCATTTCTAACGGAACTATCATTTGGAATAGCTATATTAAAACCATGGTTAAGTAGTTCAACTTGGTCCCTCTTAGAATTTATTGTTGACAGATTTACTATTCGAATAATTACGATCAATGGATTTCTCTGTTATTGTCTATAAATTCCCAAATCAGCTGGCTTTCTATTATGTCCAATTCTAAAATTTTATTTCTCTATTGCGGGCTTTATTTCTAAAATCGTCAATACATATAAAATGATCCACATGCAAAAGTGAGGTAAAAATTTATCTTCATTTAGTTTTCTCCTTGATAATTATAATTTTAAGTTTATCTAAATCACGATGAATTATTTTCATAATATCTGTAAAAGGTCATGCTTAAGAGACATACCATATACATTTAAATTATAATTTAATTTGAAACAAAATCATTTAGGTATGACATATTTTAAACGTGTTTTTAAAAAGGACATATTTGACACTTGTCTCATCAGTTGCATTTTCAGTTAAGTATAACTATTATACCATTTGACGGCGTTGTAGCTTTAATTTCATGCTAAATTTTAGACCCAAATTCGAGGGTTTTAAAAGGAACAACCGTTGTAGGTTCCAAAAACAAACTTTTTTTCAATATTTTGCAAATAATCTTTTGATAAGACACCATTGAAAACAAAATTGTAACAACGTTTCTTTGATGACATGTTAATGATCTGGAAACAATATGTAAACGCTCCAGCTTCAAATAAATGCCGTAAGACGTTACAAAATCAGTTATGTGGTAAGGATGGCTGAGCTTTTGTACTGTTGTGGGCCTTTATTAGGGTCGGTCTTGTGTTCGCCGGCAAATGCTGAGAAAGTTAGTTAGTGAAGCAGTATATAGAAATATTCTCAGACACTTGAGACCAGCTCTGGTTGAATAGGTTGTTGTTCCTTCCGTTGTGACGTTGACATCCGTGTCGAGTGAGTAGCTGAGTAATATTGTTGAAGATTTGTAGTAACTGGCACACTTCAGGGTCCACGAAATAGACGTTGCTCCGTCTCACTAATTGTGCAGCAGCAAGATTGGCATGACTGAAATTGCCAATGTGTGAGAAGCAAGTCCATAAATCAGTGTAAGTGAGGACAGCAGACAGCACACTCACGTAGAGCAGAGCAAAATGCAAACGCGACAACTGACTTAAATGGTAAATTCTCCGCGCTTAAAAAGCCTTAAATTGAAAGCTCGCACACCATTGGTTAACGGCAAATTTCGCTTTTTTCAATTTGGTGCTGCGTAAATTGAATTTTAATTTCATTTACGCAATATATCGGCGAATTTTCTTGAGCCGTTTCAATGGAGATAAAGAAATGGTAAATTACTTAAATTTATCGAATCGAATGAGTGAACTTTAGTTTACTCTGAAAAGTGAATCACCAATTGAATTTCCATTTTGGATGTAACATTTTTTAGAAATTGTCAAAAATTAGAAAGAGCTATTAATAGGAGGGATGTTTATTCCTGAAATCTTCTTAATTTCAAGTCCAATCAACAGTGTCGTATCAAAATCGGTATCTTAAAATGATTAACATTTCAAAACCTTCGATTAACAGATATAAATCATATGAAGTCAGAATTAGAGAGATTGCGGGATATAAACAAGTCTAATGGTAAGCCTCCTTATTTATAAGATTCAACAATGATGTATTTCGTAAGAAAATTTAATCATAATTTGGACTACATAAAAGCGGATAAATGGAAAGAAGTCCGTAAGGTCATGGCTTTACCGGACACAATCTTGAGTAGGAAATTTAAATCAGTAGCTTTACATCAAAATATGTGGACTGTTTTCAAACAGACTCTCACACTAAGCACTATACTCTCTAACCAGAAAGAAAAGATTGAGCCTTTGGAAACATCAGGAGTGTATGCAATCCCACGCAATGATGTATGTTGGTGAGACCATGCGACCACTCAAGTTAAGAAGAGGTTAAAAAAGAACTGCATGTAAGTTTGGACATATTGCTAAATATGATCTTGCTCGTCATGTTGTGGAGAATGGACACACAGTTAACTGGGATGATTGCAAAATATAGCAATATTTGTCGTAATAAGGGGATGAGATTATTCAGAGAATCTATCGAAATTAATTCTAGGGATAATAATATGAATGAACCAGCAGCTGAAAAATCGTTAGGTTCGATTTAGAATACCGCATTGGCTAATGGCAGGAAAAGACGATTGCTTTAATTATAAGCTGAAGCTAACTCCAGTAAAAATAAAAAAAATCTTAATAAGATTGACTTATTAGTGGGCATATTACAAACTAATGGCTATTCAGTTATTGAGAAGGTAGGCTTTCTAAACAAAATATTGTTTTATGAATTCAGCAATAACATCAAATGTCCAAGAATAAAAATTTATTCATTTTATTTGAGAAGTTTATTAATCTCCATCAAATTAATTGAACTCCACAAACACTAAATACTCGATTGGTTTTAAATCTCTTATTGATTCTGTAATGGCTCAGGAACAATTCTCCGACATATTGCTTAAATTAAATTCAAATTCAATTTATGCGGCACCAATTAAAAACAAGCGAAATTTGTCATTAACCAATGGCGTGCAAGCTTTCGATTTAGAAATTATTTAGGCATGGTATATATACCATGCCAGTTAGTTATCGCGTTTGCTTTCTGCTGAGCGAAACTTCTGGTATAAATACAATCGACTCTGCTTCTGTTTCTTTTCATTTTTTGGGATTATATTAAATTGACATTAGCATATACCACGTTTTACTCTGAATGTTATGCTTTCTAAAGTCGAGGTCTTCTGGGCAATTTTTTGTTGGAAATTTTTTAAGGGAAGGTGTTCTTTTCAAAATTATTCTCCCACGTACAAAACTATACACCTTGGTGATCTCGTGTGCCAAAATGGAATGTGTACTCATAATTTTTTTGATTTTGTGAAATAACATTACTGACTGTACGAAAGTGTAGAATTGTGACTTGTGATTCTTTGAAGAACTAATTTTTATCTGTGTTCTATTCTTATTCAAATCCGATTAAACTGCGGAAGATTTGGTTTCAACTTTTGTAGCAGATTGCAGGTGAGCGTTTCGATTAAAGTCTTTTTATATATTTAATCTTGCTTATAAATTTCTGCTTTTAAGTTCTCGTAAGATTGTTAGAATGCCAGGTCCAATTTTAGATATTGATATTCCTGTTTGGGATGGAGATAGCGAACTAATCTTTATGCGCGTAAACTCCGTTTTCTCCGCGTTTCTAGATTATGACAGTCATCAAAAACAGTTAAAGGTTTTCGCTAAACTACCTTCTGAATTGTAGCGATGGATTTATCTGAAGCTTGAGGCAATTAGGAAACTACCCAATCCCATTTTTGGCCTCCAAAATAAAGTATAATCTTCGCCGGGTCCCAATGAAATTGAGCAGATAATAAATAAATATTCGCAGATAGACATGCCAAACCTTCGCCCAATTGAGATTTTAAGGGAATTGCGGAAACGTTGGTACAAAATCAATATTTCTGATCATGAGGCTAAAGTTGTTTTTATTAACAATCTTCCACGGTTATTTTAATTGTTTCCCAGTCAGCTCCACAACACTCGCACTATAGATGACTTTTCTGGTAGATTCGAGTTAGAATTTAGGCTCTTCGAACCGACGGTAAATTTGTCATCCATTTGTCCTTCACCGCAGGAATGGCCATAGAAAAATCCGAGCTAAATCAGGTGAACGCTCGACCAAAATTTACCCTCAAAACACGTTAGAACAGTAGGCGGCGATCTAGATCTCCGAGTCTTTCAACAGATATGCCCCAAAGAACTGATGCTATAATCACCAGAAGTTTTTATTCATGTCAAGTCTGTCTCTACCGTTCTGAAGAATTTCCGAATGAATAACAATTTCCACAGTTGATGGGAATGACCACAGAAAAAAGGCGCAGTAGAGCATGAGGATCGGGAAACTTATGGCGCAGAAAGTAGAGGACCGTACTTTCTGAGCTTCAACGTCATCAACGGCGCCACAAGGAAACAATCACTTACAATCTGACATTCCTATTGACTCTTTTCGTCCACGCCGAATATGTCATATAGACAGCCAAGCTGACAATGTCAGTCGCAATCACCAGCCTACTTGTTTGCATGACTCGGCGAAGAATGTATCGTAGACACAAATGCAGTGGTCTCAGTTCTCAAGGTTGATTCAATGGCTGAGAAGTCGCTAGGCATTCTACTCGCAACAGCTACAGGCGAGCCAATACCTACTTATGGCAGCCAGTATCGCACACTCAACATGGGTTTCCGGCGTGAATTTACTCACAACTAAGTCTTGGTTTCCTTTTGAAATTTCGGCTCATTATTGATCTTGTCAATCAAAAGATCATCGACCTTTTACCGAACTTGAGCAACGTTTTTGGATACTTGCCTCCGAGCGTTTGGAGTTACAGGTCATTCAGCCAGCCCCAGTGCATCATTCAACAGATATATCAATAGCTCTTCGAGAACACAAGTCGCTTTTCTACCTCAGCAAGTCAGAGCTACGAGTTTCCAACACGATGCACCATATCGTCACAGAAAGAAAACTTATTGCATTCAAAAATCGAATACTGCCCTGCGCTAAACTAAAAACAGCCCAAGATGAATTTTCAAGGCAGTTGTAAGAGAGAATCATCAGACAATAGAAAAAATCATGGGCGTCACAACTGCAATTAGTCTCCAAATCAAACGGATCGTACAGAGCCTGCGGAGATTACCGCAAGTTAAATTCAGTGACAAATACTGATGCATATCCTATTCCCAATATTAAAACCTTATATGAAAATCTCAACGGCAGCAATTTTTTCTCAGTGTTTGATCTCAGGCAATCCTACCACCACATCTCGGTAGCACCAGACGATATTGAAAAGACTGCAGTCACCACTCCATTTGGTCTTTCAAATATCCTTACATGCTTTTGGACTTAAGTGTGCTACACAGACAATTCAAAGATTCATGTACAACATATATCGCGACGACGCCGCTTACTTTATATCATATCTCGATAACATAATGGTATGATGTCCAGATTTAGAATCTCATGCCAAGCATCTACGAAATGACCTTTCACACTTATCCAACCACGATTTGCAAAAATTCTGGGAGTACTAAACTACTATCAAAAATTTCTTCCGGGCCTTTCAAGACAACTTTATCCTTTGTGAATTGGAGCCAATTTGAACAAGAGATCGACGGAGTTCGGAAGCCAAGCAGTTTCTACTCACGTACTCTCCAACCAGTAGAACCGAGATACAACACTTTTTGTCAAGAACTCCTCCCAATCCACGACGCAGTGCGCCATTTTATCAGCATCATTGTCAGTACAAGATTTGTTGTTTTCACAGATTAGGCAACATTAGTTAGCGCATTTCGAAATTAGACTTAAACTATCGACAAGTATCCTGCCAGAATAGAAAGACAGCTGTCCCGTCTGAGCGAATGGAAATTCAACATCTGTCACGTCAAGGGCGAACAAAACTTCATTGCGGACGCACTTTCAAGGCCCGACATCCCGCTAAAACTACCTTCACCGTCGACATTCACTGTCAACACCGTGACATCCAGTGAACCTGCATTAACGCCATCCCTCCTGTGAACGGAAAAGCGCGGTGACTATCACATTCAAAGATCAGTAGTCCGTCATCCCACCAAGTTCGTATGCCGTATCTATGAAGGCTTTCCTATTGTTTACTTCACGGGCACACAGCCCAATTAGCCAGTTCTGCCGACCAGCCTTCAGAGAAAGGATTTTGACTCACTTCACCCAATTTCTCACCCAAAAAGCAAGGCGACTGTCCGACTTCTTACAGATCGTTTCTAGGGTCACAGGCTAAGGCAGAACGCTAAACGATGGGTCTCCAAGTGTGCCATATGCCAGAAAAACAAGATCACACGGCACCTCGTTCTAAGTTGTAACATTTCCAAACTACTTCTCGTCTAGCAATCGTCCACATCGACATAATTCATCTGACAAAGGTTCAAGATGTGAGCTATCTTCTGACTATGATTGATAGATTTACACTTTGGCCTGCGGCATTACCTCTTGGCACCATTTCTGCAGAATAAGTAGCTAACGGTTTTATTTAGGCATTGATATCCCATTATGGTGTTCCCAATGAGGTCATCACTGACAGAGGCATTTGCTTCTCATCGGATCGTTTCAAAATCACCTTGCGGTACATGGGATGCACCTTACGCCAGACGACTGCCTACCATACCAAATCTAACGGTATGGTAGAGTGAATGCATTGGGAACTCGAAGCTGCTTTAGTATCCTCTTCCATTAATGGCAACTGGGTCGGTGAACTTCCTTTAGTTCTGCTTGCCATGCTTTCCCTCACTCGTGAATCCATTAAGATCTCTGCGTCACAACTCTTGTATGTCATATATCTACGCCTGCCGAGTAAGCTCCCTTGTATACTTCTCGCAAAAGATGAACAAAAAACGAATCTATCCGCCTCCGACTTCATTTCGGTAACACTTCTGAATAGCAGCCGAGACATTCGCCTCACCCTGTCTTGGTTCACCCGCTGCTCCTCAACTGCAAGAGAGTACTCGTTTGCAACGACACTGCTCTTGCAGCACTACAACCCAAGTATCGCGGTCCTTACCCGATTTTGCTCAGACAGCCAAAATACTTCATTATCAGGCGAGGTGCGACACCTACATTATTAAGAATAGAGAGTTTAAAACCGTTTATCAAACACTCTGATTCAGAGAGCATTCAACCTTCTACACACGTCTCAGGTTCTATCTGCCTAAAATCTCAACCTGGCTATAGTTTGCTTTACATAACGCATAACGGATTTATTTAACCTGAATTTTTAGTCTTTCTACGAATCAAATTTTTAACCTTATGCGCATAACTTGCACCCTATATCACGCAACGTGACCTCAAAGAATCCACATGATTAATTTTTCTTCTCACAATTACTTGTCTCACGTGGTATAACCATCTGTTCTTAGCTTACAATTTTGTAGCGTTTTTGAACAGATCTTTGGTATTATGCCATCTCTGCGGCAATGTTCGAGTAGATTTTTTGTCGTTACCCTTTGATTTTCATGTATATATTTTTACATTGTTACGTATGGCTCACACCTGAGCTCAAATTACTTATTTTGGTATGATGAGCTACTTAGAGCTAACGCCTTGTGTAGCAACACTAAGTAATTATCGGCTTCATATCATGGTACAGGCCACTTTCAATGCATATCTCAACTTCATCATTTGCACAGTGACCACCCTACGAATATCGTGAACACAACGTCGAGCACACACTAGCTCCTTTTGTCTTATTCAAACAAACAGACAGCGATCCAACCGCACAGGATTCAGCTTAAACCTGGCAACTTCTGTGATAATCTACCTTGAAATCCTCACGCTGTGGCTCTCAAAACCTCACATTGCTCTATTTTGCCTCACGCGATATGACCGGCTACTAAAGCTAACTATATTTGTAGAAATTCCTAGTGGTTATTTGACAACCAAAAAGATTACATCAGCTCAGCATTTACGGCACATTTTAATAGCTATGTGCAGAATAATAACCATGCCATGATAATAACTAGTTGCTTAACTGGGTTCGAAATCTGCCATACATTTATTATCAAACTTCGCCGAGAAGACAAATTTGCAGATATGATGCATAAATGAAATTCAAATTTAATTTACGCGGCAGCAATTAAAACAAGGGTAACGCCGTTAATAAATAGCGTGTGAGCTTTCGATTACAAGCTATATAAGCACGGTGAATTTACCATGCCAGTCAGTTTTCACGCTTGCCTTCTGCTGTGCACTAAGATTGCGTGCTGTCTCCTGTCATACTAACTGTTCACCTACACTGAATTTGGACTTGCTTCACACGCGGAGTCAATTTCTCTCACGCCAATCTTGTTGCTGCACAACTAGTGAGACTGAGCAAAATCTACATATTGGGCCTGTAAGTTTGCCAGTCACCACGGTGTTGTCGCAGATTTTCAACGAGACAATGCTCAGCCATCACACAGTCTCTCGCCGCTGATGTCTACTCTACAAAAGAAAGAGCACCAGCCAGTCAACCAGAGCCGTTCTCAATTATCTAGAAGTATTTCTAGACACTGCTACACTAACTAACTTTCTCGGCGTTTGCCGGAGAACGCAATACCGACCCTAATAAGGGCCCCCACCAGTACTTTTCTCAGCTATCTTGGCACCTAAATGACTTTGTGACGTCGTACGGCATTTAATTGAAGGCGGTGCGTTTTATAATACAAATTGAAAGGAAAAACGAGATGGAAAATATTAATATCTTGTTTTTCCTTTCAAGTTATATTTAAAGAGATGTTCATTTGTAGATAGTTGAGAAGAAAATGAGAAAGAAACGGTTATTTTATTTGATAAAATTTCTTTTTATTTTTGCACATGGAAAGGGTACTATGAATTTTATAAAGGCTTGCATTCTTAAAGAATAAATAATTAGTCTGACGCGTTCAAAGGGTGAATCAATGTCTATTGACTGCAGTTTCATTTAGATGTACGTGCATGTGTAACAGTTATATTTTGCTGAATCTTTTTAGTTATGTATACTCAAGCACATGCAAATATGTAATATGCGCCTGTATAATGACATGAAAATAATTGTTATTAGCAAGCCATTCCTGAGTACAACCTGAGTGGTTTGAATTGAAATTTAACACGTGCATAGATCATTCGTATTTTTTTATTACTTTAGCACTCATAATGACATGTGATTTTAACTAGTCTTTCTGAAAATGTGAGGGCAATCTCAATTACGTTAATTACATGGAGAGCATAAAACAAAAATTCAAACGCATGCAAATTTTAAATTCTATTTCATCCACTCTAGTCCCACTTAATTAGATGAAAACAACAGTTTTGGGTATGGACACACATGTGACACGCAACCCTCTAGTGAGAGATTAGTCGGAATTATAAATAATGTGAACAAAAGAAATATTGTGCTTGTTTCATTAGTTGTTTTGTAAAATTGATGAGGATGGACTAACTGAAGAAGTCTGTCGATAATGGAAACAGAAATATTTTATTTAAAAAATAAAACACCTGGAATCATTACTGTGTTAGTCAAAACGTAGATCAGACAGTTTCGATTAATTCAATTACGAAAAAATACTTTCCGTTAAGGAAAATTTGTTAAATTTATTAAACAAGGTATCAATCAACTCGATTCAATCCTCTTCAATCGGAAATATGGTAATGTCAATTTCTGATAGATTATTTTCTAATCTTGATCGTTTTCAAGTACACTTTTTTGTCAGTCTCTTATTTTCTGTTTCAAGTTATACCAAATAAGTATTCATACGTTTAATTGAATGGAAAGCATTTAGTTAACTCTTTGTTGTTCGATACTCTAGAGAAAAATAATCATTCAGACAACTTAACTTCTTGAATTTTTCGAATACCGGAGCCAAACTCTTCCCACTTAATCACTACTACCTCTACCAAGCGCATACGAACGTCAATTAAGCGAAACACACTATTTAAGTTGCATGATAATCTGACGCAAAACTCAAGAATATAAAAATCGTCACAAGCTCGAACTTCCTTAATCTTATGCATTGCTAAACATATCTGACAGCCTATTAACATAAAAGCACTTTGCGTAATACGCATAAAAATGGCACCAACCTTTTCTCGAAAATTAACAATAATCAAAATTAAATTGTCCTACAAATACAAAATTCAGCCATATTCTTCGGTTTGTCTGAAGACATAAGCTTCGCAGAAAACTAAAGGGCAAAATTTCAGATTGCCAATCCGTATCCTCTACATCCGATGATGTGGTCAGCGACAAGAACATCAGGTTCCTGCATTGGTTTCACTTCTCGCCTATCATGTTCAATCAAGTAATCAAATTCAATTAACCAAAACACCAATTTTATCTGTTTGGTATAATGTAGACGTGATTACAATCATAAGTCTGCACTCTTTTACTCTGATTGTCGAAACCATCGACGTATGTCTTGAGATTATCTTTTAACATCAGAGTAGTAAAAAAGGACGTCCAATCCTATCCCAAACAGCTGACTATCGTCGATTTCAATATTTAAAAGTCTATGTTGAATCTGTATTATTTAGACCTGCATTAATGCTTTAAACGTTTTCATTAATTAAAGAGATTTTTTCTCTTTTTGATGATCATCATGGGTTTCCGATTAAGCACTATTATTCCATGGGTTGTGCTATCGTCTATTACCACCTATATTCCTTAAATGACCGTCCTCCTTGCTTGATAAGCTTCATGCCTTTGGTTTAGTTTCTTTCTCGGCGATTAAATCCGTCTTGTCAAGAAATGGCATTTCCTGTAATTTCTTTAGGCATATCAATTTTTACTTTTAAAAACATACCATCACTGTAGAAATCGGCAATGATAATTTGAGATCAGCTGCTATCCGTTCTAGAGATCCAAATGTCTCAGTACTTGGCCCTATATGTTTAAACTTAGTACTTTCGCAGGTTCAGGTTTTAGACAACCAATTTAAGCTGTTTATATATTCCAACTATATTGAAGTAATATTCATTAGTCTAATTAACCCTAGCTCATTTTATTCATCAATCACTCAGCAGGCTCACCTCATTGTGATTAATGTTAAACATAATCCAGGTAAAATTCTTTTGACGAAATTAGTTTCCAAATCTTTTCCATGTTTGCCGGCCAAAAACCTTTCTCTATATTTTGAGCTTATTGACTTGGACAATCGCTTCAATATATAATTTACTAAACCACCTGAATTCTCTTTACATCTAAACTAAGTAACGTCAGCACATTTCAAATTGTTCCATTCGATCAGCTTCAATTCGTGAACCTCTACTGTGATTCAATTTATTGAAAATATATGCCTTGCTCCTCATATTTGAATTAATTAAATTTTAATGTCATCTATTTGGTTTCTTCTTTTTCTCTAATGCAGACAGCTTAAAATTTCTGAAACCTATCTTTTCTCATAGCAAGTTTTAACGAGAATTCTTCCTTTTTGCAAATCTTCCACGTCTCCTCCAGCATAGTCGCTACACTAGCGAAATTGAACGCCATCAACGGTCATCTTTGTGACGTCCTGATGCAATATATGAATGGTTACCTATAATTACTTTGCTAACGTTAATCTCTTCTATTTCAGATACTCCAACTTATACTCAACAGATTGCTATGACGAGATTTAGACGTTTGCGTTCTAGAGCTCTTTTATGTTAGAATTATTAACAATAACTCTCGGTGTTTACCTTACTTGAGAGTGCTGCAGAAATTTCTCTCGCTAGACACATTCACATGGAATCATTAAATTCTTTAGAGCAAACAGATGTCTATACTCATCTCAAAAACTTATTCTATAAAATGCATTGTTCTAAAGCCACTGACAGTACTTTGCTTACGTCGTGCCAGTTCAAACGTTATCATTTTTAATAAGAAATAGTTCATCACTCGTTTACTTATTGATACATAATCACATTGAACATTTCAATTGTCAGGCTAAAGCGACATTGTTGGCAAAAATTAACTTACAAATTTTATTGTTATTAAAATTAAACATTTGGTTGGAAATAAAGTTGATTTTAACAAATATTCATAGCTATAATTAGGGGAACAAGTATGGCATTTCTGCGACTCTTCATCATTATGATTCACAAGAGCGTAGCCGCATGTGTCCTCCAAAAAATATCTTTCAAGAATTCCACAGGATCTCATGTGGAGTTCAATAACTCGATATATTAAAATACATAAACAATTTGTTGTTAAATTTTGAATTTTTCGTTGGCTGTTTGTTCAAATATTGTATGGCGTAAATTATTTTTAAACTACGATAATAATACCTGAATCATTCTTTGTATAATTACCATCGTGAATTCATTTTTCATCCATGTTAATTTTCAGTATTTACGTTTTTGTTCTGATGTGCGGACTTTGTTTGTAAGAGCAAAGTTATCTCCATCTATTCTAACCTTTTTCATTTATCGCCATGGATGCCAGTCTCAAATATAAAAAGGTTGGGGAACGTGAACGTGATAGTAGGACTGGTCTAGCCAAAAAGTCAGGATTGACAAACGCGATTTAGAATTCCATGTACAATTTAACAAAGAAGTTCTTAAACTGAAACGGTTACAGTGCTGGAATCTGATAGATTCTTGATAACATATATTAGACACAAGCCATGTATTTCGGGTTCCGTCACAACTTTGATCGCCTGGACCTTATAATCAAAGGGTTTAATTCTCTCCTTGGAAATAGAGTTGGAAAAAAGGTCTTATAGTTGAGCAACCAATCTGCTATTCTCTGGTTTGGCGATCAATCCATGGTGTTTCAGCCTTGATAACACAGTATCCAAGTGATCGCGGTGTTCCTTCCAAGATTGACTATATATGATGATGTTATCTATGTACACTCGAGCAAAGAGAAAGTCCTAAAAAAATTTCCGGCCAGATGCCGAAATGTCTGACCTGCATTCTTCAATCCAAATGACGCGCATAAGAATTCATACGATCTACCTTCTGCAAATCGCACTGCTGTGATTGGTGTAGATTCTGCCTCCATAGGTACTTGATAGTACGCTTTCTGCAAAACTAACGCAGAGTAAATAGCATATCTCATTATATCTTTGAGCAAAGTAATCTGGTTTGGTAGAGGATACGAAACATCTTTTGATACCGAGTTCAACTGTCGATAATTAACAAAAAAACTTTCATTTTTCCAGGTTCAAGTTTTGGAACTACCAATATTAGAGAAGCAAACTATGAATTTTAACGCCTATAAATTCTTTCCTCCCTTAATCGCTGAACTTCTTTGACATAAATATTTTGCTTATGTTGCACTAACGATTGAGCCTAAGGTGAACAACTCGATTTTGTGTTTTATTCCAGTCTTTAGCCCATTCCGCTTAGCATTGAACAATATTAACCTGTGTTGACAGTATTTTATTTTGTTGCCGTCTAGAGTACGGTCAATTTTGACTAACAGTGAATTTTAATTTACTTTGGAACATTATTTACAATACACGTATGATAATTCGACTTAGCCTTCTCACATCACCCACTGGAAAGAAGTCTGATATTAATCATGAGCACGGCCCACGAAACTAATCTTTTCCAACGAACACTACCAGGCATATGTAGGAATGGCATGACATCGCTAAATAAACAGCTACCATGCAAAAATCTCTTACAATAACCACAATACCCCCTACAATAGCCCGCAACCTCTCCGAGAGCTCCTTCAAACTGAAACGTAACAGTCGGACTGATCGCACTAGTACGCATATCTTCCATGGATGCTCTCGAACCTAATTTTGATGAGTTCAAGATACTTCAATTAGGCACATTGGGAGCATTTCATGCGTGCCCCACTCTTACGACTCATACTAATGTGGGTCATCTAGTTTTCCGGAGAAATATGCCTAAACGAAATACAAGAACTACCTTTCCATCGGAAACCACCCAACCTTGGAAAGTTGCATTCTTCGCCTTGACAATTTCTAAGCTCGGTATACACCAAATGCGAAATACACCACTCGCGTGGTCGTGCCATTCGCCTGCTCGCCGCCTTGAAATTGTCCTTTTACCACGAGAATGTGACCTACCTCTGCCTGAATTTTCGACTTTGTCTTTCAAAATACACATATCACGTTGTAATGTACGAATCTTATTCTCTAAGGCCAAAATTCTTTTGAAATAAGTTAGAATTGATGTAAATAATACACGTATGTAGTTACGGCACACACCTTCTGTCCCTGCTATTGGTACACCTAATCTAATCCTTTGAGCTTCTTTGAACACTGTAGTTTCAACATATAATAGATATGCAGAGAATAAGTTGTTAATTTCTTGAAAGTATCAAGCCCGATAATCTTGAAGTTAAGTCCTCTACAATTTATTTTAAAGTCAATGACGATTTGTCATGATTCATCCTAAATGTAGAGTATTGCATAAGTAAAGTAAATCGCTATTAGTTGATTAATTGCGCTGCATACGTAAGCAACTCTGTAACGGCTCAAGAACAATTCGCCGACATATTGCGTAAATGAAATTCAAATTTAATTTACACGGCACCAATTAAAACAAGCGAAATTTGCTATTGACCAATAGCGTGCGAGCTTTCGATTTCAAGCTATATAAGCAGGGTGAATTTACCATGCAAGTTAATTTTCATGTTTTCCTTCTTCTGTGCAATACGTTTGCGTGCTCTCTCCTGTCATACTGACTTTTCATCTACGTTGACTTAGAACTTGCTTCACACGCAGATTTAATTTCACTCACGCCAATCTTGTTGCTGCACAACTAGTGAGATGGAGCACCATCTACTTATAAGACCAGAATCAACTGGAGTCTTTTTAGAGAGTTAAGCATACTGATTGTTTATGAAAGTTTTTATATCATGAACACTGATGAATTTGTTTTTTTCTGTTTCAACTTTATTATCTGATATATTTCAGGCATCTACGTTTAAGGATTTTATACCGAAGCGAATCAATATGAAATTATGTTGTAAACGCTCCGGCTTCAAGTAAATGCCGTACGACGTTACAAACTCGGTTAAGGTGCTCTGAATAGAGATTAGCTACTGATATGGGGCCCTTAAGTGGGCCTGGTAATGCGTTCGCTTGAAGTCTTCAGAGTTGAAGATGTCCTAGAGCCTTGGGTGGACTCTGGTTGAGTTGTCGCTCCCGTGGTTGAGCTGTGATCGCGTTGTGGATGGTGTCCTGCAGGTCCTGCACTCAATTGGCTCGTCTCTCCGGTATCCCGCAACAAGATGAGTCACGGATGTAGTTAGTGGTTGGTGAAACTATCAAATCACCAGCGTAGGTATTGACAGCCGACAGAGCGCACACGTATTGACAGCCGACAGAACGCACACGCGTGAAGCAGGTAGAAGGCAAATGCCACAACTGACTTGCATGGTAAATTACCGTGCTTAAATAGCATGCAATATGTGTACTTGCATACTATTGGTTAAACGTGGTTAAACGTGGTTAAACGGCAATTTGCTTTTTTCTCATTGGTGCAACGTAAATAAATTTGAATTTAATTTACGCAATATGTCGGCGATTGATTTGTGTCGTTACAACACTTTCCTCTCTGAAAAAAAAGAAAAAATATTCCTCTCTGCGAGGCTAGATAAGAAATGCATGACAGAGTTCGAACCAAGTTAAGCAAAAATATGATGAACCATAAGTGCTGGGCTTAAATATGCTTGTTGGTTGCTTCAACAATGATATGATGCCAGGTAACCACTAGGAATTGCTACACAAATTGTTAGCTCTAGTGGACGGTCATAGCACGTGAGGCAAAATAGAGCAGTGTAAGTTTTTGGAGCCGCAGCGTGAAGATTTCGAGGTAAATCGCCTCTGAATTTGCCAGGTTTAAGATAAAAACCTAAGCAGGTTGGATCGTTGTCATGTGTTTGTATACGACCAAAGGAGCTAAAGTGCTCGACGTTGTGGTCATGGCATTTGTAGAGTGGTCTTTGTGAAATAGATAAAGTTGAGATATGCATTGAAAGTGGCCTGTACCATGATATGAAGCTGATCACTACTTAGTGTTGCTACACGAAAGCGTTAGCTCTAAGTAGCTGGTCATACCAAAATAGGCAGTGTAATGTCATGTGTGAGAAATACATTATAATGTAAAAATATATACATTAAAATCAAAGGTAATTGCATAAAAATATGTACACGAACATTGCCTCAGAGATGGCATAATACCAAAGAACTGTTCAAAAATGCTACACAATTGTTAGCTAAGAACAGCTGGTTATGCCACGTGAGACAAATACGAAAATTAACGTAAGGTTAAAAAAAACTTTATAGTTAAATGTTAATGTTTAAAAAAAATTAATTACGCGTTATACAAAGCAGGTTGAGATTGTGGGCAGACGGAGCCTGAGACGTGTGTAGAAGGTTGAACGCTCTCAGGATCAGGTGGTTCGATAAACGGTTTTAACCTGTCTATGCTTACTGATGTCGGTGTAGCGCCTTGCATAATGATGAAGTATTTTGGCTGTCTTAGTAAAATCGGGTAAGGACCGCGATACTTGGGTTGTAGTGGTGCAACAGCATTATTGTTGCGAACGAGTACTCTCTTGCAGCTGTGGAGCTGTGGGTGAACGAAGACTGGACGAGGCGTGTGTCTCGGCTGCTGTTCGGACATGTTACCGAAATGAAGTCGAAGGCGGGTAGCTTCGTTTTGTGGGTCATCTTGTGCCGGTAGTAGACGTGGGAGCTGACTAGGCAGGCGTAGATCCATGCCATACAAGAGTTGTGACGCAGACGTTTTAATGGATTCTCGAGTACGGGAACGCATGGCCAGCAGAACTAAAGGTAGTGCATCGACCCAGTTGCCATTAATGGACGAGGATGCTAAAGCTGCTTTGAGTTCCCTATGCATTCTCTCTACCATGCCATTAGCTTGGGGATGGTAGGCAGTCGTCTGGCGTAAGATGCATCCCATGTACCGCAAGGTGGTTTTGAAACGATCAGATGAGAAGCAAGTGCCTCTGTCCGTGATGACCTCATTGGGAACACCGTAATTGGATATCCATGCAGAGATAAAACCGTTAGTTACTTCGTCTGCAGAAATGGTGCCAAGAGGTAATGCCGCAGGCCACCGTGTAAATCTATCGATCATAGTTAGAAGGTAGCTGAAACCTTGAACCTTTGTCAGATGAACTATGTCGATGTGGACGATGGCTAGGCGAGAAGTAGACCGAAAATGTTGCAACTTAGAACGAGTGTGTCGTGTGATCTTGTTTTTCTGACAAATTGCACACTCTGAGACCCATCGTTTAACATTCTGCCTAAGTCTGTGACCCCAGAAACGATCTGTAAGAAGTCGGACAGTCGCTTGGCTTCCTGGGTGAGAAATTGAGTGAATTGAATCGAAAACTTTCCTCTGAAGGCTGGTCAGCAGAACTGGCTTGTTGGGCTGCGTACCCGTGAAGTAAACAATTGGTAAGCCTTCCCACAGACGGCATATGTACTTGGTTGGGTGACGGGCTATTGATCTTTGAATGTGAATGTCACCGCGTTGTTCAGTTCGCAGGAGAGTTGGCGTTAGTGCAGGTTCACTGAGTGCCACGGAGTTGACAGTGAATGGTGACGGCGAAGGTGGTTGTAGAGAGACGTCTGGCCTAGACAGGGCATCTGCAATGAAGTTCTGTTTGCCCTTGACGTGAAAGACGTCAAATTGCCATTCGCTTAGACGAGAAAGCTGTCTTTCCACTCTGGCAGGGTACTTGGCGATAGATGAAGTTGCGTTTCGAAGTGCGCTAACTAGTGGTGCATGATCTGTGAAAACAACAAATCTGCTACTGCCAATGATGCTGATAAAATGGCGCACTGCGTCGTGGATGGCGAGAAGTTCTCGGCCGAAAGTGTCGTACCTCGTTTCTACTGGTTGGAGAGTACGCGAGTAGAAACTGATAGGCTTCCGAACTCCGTCGATCTCTTGTTCCAAAGTGGCTCCAATAGCGAATTCAGAAGCATCTGTCGTGAATAGAAATGGGCGTTAAAAATCTGGATTCGTTAGCATTGTGGCATTTGCTAACGAGTTGATGGCGAGTCGAAGTAATTCCTCGTCTTCGGATGACCAAGTAAGGATGGAACTTTTGTTAAGTCCTTTTCGATTCCACAGGTGTCTGCACAAAGGATAAAGTTGTCTTGAAAGGCCCGGAAGGAACTTGCGATAGTAGTTTTGTACTCGCAGAAGTTTCTGCAACTCGCTAATATTCTTCGGTGACTTGATATTTCTGATTGAATTCGCCTTTAACGGAAAAGGTTGAATACCTTGTGGCGTGATACGATGCCCTAAGAAGTCCACGGATGTAGTTGCAATCTGCGTCTTGTTACGGTTGATCTTGAGTCCGTGGTTGGATAAGCGTGAGAGGACATTTCGTAGGTGCTTGGCATGAGATTCTAAGTCTGGATTGAATATCATTATGTCATCGAGATATGACATACAATAAGCATAATCGTCGTGAAGTATGTTGTCCATGAATCTTTAAAAATTCTGTGTAGCACACTTAAGTCTTAAAGGTATGTAAAGATATTCAAAAAGGCCAAATGGAGTGATGACTGCAGTCTTTTTAATATCCTCTGGTGCTACCGGGATGTGATGGTAGGCTTGTCTTAGGTTAATCACTGAGAAGAAATTGCTGCCTTTGAGTTTTTCATGTAAGGTGTTAATATTTGGAATAGGATATACATCAGTTTTTGTCAATGAATTTAGCTTACGGTAAACTCCGCAGTCTCTGTACGATCCGTTTGATATGGAGACTCAGTGCAGTGGTGACGCCCATGAACTTTTCGATGGTCTGAAGATTCCTTCTTCCAAAAGCCTTGAAAAACCTCTTGGGCAGCTTTCAGTTTAGCATGGGCCAGTGGTCGCTTCTTGATTGCATTAGGTTGTCCTTCTGTGACGATATGGCGCATCGTGTTGGAGACTCGTAGCTCTGAATTCTTAAGATCGAAAAACGCCTTTTTTTCAAAGAGCTGCTGATATCTCTGCTGAATGATGCACTGGGGTTGGCTGCATGACCTGTAACTCCAAACGCTCGGGGGCAAGTGTCCAAAAGCTTTGCTAAAGTCCGGTGGAAGGTTCGATGATATTTTGATTGGCAAGATCAACAATGAGCCGAAATTTCAAATGAAAATCAAGGCCTATTATATTGTGTGAGACCTTGGCAATGATGAAATTTTGAGAAAATTTGCGCCGTAAGCCTATTTTGAGTGTGCGATTCCGACGCCATATGTAGGCATGAGCTCCCCACTTTAGTTGTTGCAAGAGGAACGTCTAGCAACATCTCGGCCATTGAAACACCGTTGAGAACTTAGACTGCTGCACCTGTGTCTACGATAAATTCTTCGCCAGCTCTGAAATCAAGAAGGTGCAGAATTTCGTTGGGCTGTTTGGCCGGGTTATGCAAACAAGTAGGCTAGTGATTGCGACCGGCGTTTTCCGTTTGGCTATCTATGTGGCAAATTCGGCGTGGACGAGAAGAGTAGACAGGAATGTCGGATTGAAATTGGTTTCTTCCCTGTGGCGCCGTTGATGCCGTAGATGCGCAGAAAGTACGGTCTTCTACTTTCTGCGCCAGACGTTTCTCGATCCTGATGCACCACTGCGCCTGTGTTCTGTTGTCTTTTACGTCAACTGCGGAAATACACATTAATTCGGAAATTCTTCGGAACGACAGAAACAGACTTGACATGAATAAAAGACTTCTGGTGATTAAAGGACCAGTTCTTTGGCTTCATATCTGTTAATGGATTGCGGGGATCTCGATCGCCGGCTACCATTATAATTAGTTCTTGGCATGAATTTGGGTCGAGCATTCACTTGTTTTAGCTCGGATCTCGTTATGGTCAATCCTTCTAGAACTTTAGCCATGTTCGCTACTGTCCTCTCTAAATAGGAGAGCCTATCATCCTGCGGGGGTGGACAAAAGGATGACGGATTCACCTTAGGTTCCAAAACCCTATATTCTAACTCACATCTCTCAGATAAGTCATCTATAGAGAGAGTGTTGGGAAGCTGTCTGGCGAATAATTTTAATGGTTGTGGAAGATTGTTAATAAAAACAACCTTAGCCTCATGGTCAGAAATATTGGTTTTATACCAACGTTTCCGTAATTCCCTTAAAATCTCGATGGGGCCAAGGTTTGGCATGTCTAACTGTGCGTATTTATTTATTATTTGCTCAGTTTCTGTGGGCCCCAGCAAGGATTCTACTTCATTTTGTAGGCCCAAAATGGGATTAGGTAGCTTCCTAATGGCCTCAAGCTTCGGATAAATCCGTCGCTGCAATTCAGAAGGTAGTTTAGCAAAAACCTTTGACAGTTTTTGATGACTGTCATAATCTGGAAACGGGGAGAAAGCGGAGTCTACGCGCATAAAGAATAGTTCACTATCTCCATCCCAAACAGGAACATCAATATCTAAAATTGGACCTGACATTCTAACAATCTTACGGGATCTTAAAAGCATAAATTTATAAGCAAGATGAAAATGTATAAATATACTTTAAACGAAACGCTTACCCACTAACAGCTTCCACAGTTGAAAGAGAATCTTCCGCAGTTGAATCTGCCGAGCCCGTCCAGTCAATGTTTGTTCACATTTTTGTACGGAGATACAAACAGTTTCGAAAATTGAAATCTTCCGCAGTTGAAACTGTCGAGCACGTACGGTACAGTTTTGTACGTAGGAAAATTGAATAGAACATATACCCAAAAAAAATTCCCCAGAAGACCACGACTTTAGAGAGAACATATATACCCAAAAAATTCCCAGAAGACCATGACCAGAGTAAAAAAACGTATACGCAAATGTTAATCTATTTTTATCCCAAATAAATGAAAAAGAAAGTCAATTTTATTTATACCAAAAAAACAGTACAGTACTCAGTATCCTGGCGCGGTCGCCAATTTTGTAAACGCCCCAGCTTCAAGTAAATGCCGTACGACGTTACAAACTCGGTTAGAGTGCCATAAAATAGAGTTAGTACTGTTGGGGGCCCTTAACAGGGCCGGTCTTGCGTTCTCTGGCAAATGCCGAGAAGGTCCGTAAGTGTGATGTTGTCCAGAAGTACTCCTAGACTCTTGAGACCAGCTCGGGTTGACTTGGGTTGTGGTTCCTTCTGTTGTGGCGTTGGAATCTCGCTGAGTAACTTCGTTGAAGTTCTGCAGTAATTGGCTCGTCTCTCTAGTTGTACAGCAACAAGATTGGCGTTACTGATGTTGCCAATGTTGGTAAAGCAAGGCCAAAAATCAGCGTATGTGAAAGGTGGGAGACAGCACGTCGGAGACACGCACAGCAGAAGGCAAAAGCGACAACTGAATTGCATGGTA